>CAHIKZ030002106.1:220000-267500 GCA_903632075.3 Acanthosepion pharaonis | reverse complement strand
AAGGACTCTGATTTATTAAATGCCATTTGCGCGAGGTGAATGTAACAGATTCAGTCAGAATTTGGTTCGCAGATTACACTTTCCGTTTCGACACGCTTGCCACGGCCCCCATATACATTAATCAGTTATAAATTTATAAACGTTTTAACGTAACAATCAACAGACAACAACTTCAATTTACAGGACTTACTGTTGTTTTTTTCTTTTTGTTGTTTTTTTCCTGAGAGTGATCTGAAAATGCATGCGGGTATAATGCAGTGGTCGCCAACCGGTGCTCCAAGGACCACTTGCAAAAGTTTTGATGTTCCGCAGAAAAATTGGGATATTATTTCAATTTTTATAAAGCTTCATATTAAAAAATGACAAGTAACAAAACTATGGATGGTATATATGTCCAAGACTTTATGTAATCTCGAAATAAAGACGAGAACACAAATGTGACATCATTCAGCCATATTATAACCTAACATGAGTTGCAAAATCATGTTCAATACTTGTTACTAAATTGTTTCTTACCATTACTGTCGATAACTAGTTACTGGATAGTTTACTTGTATAATTTTCTACAAACATAGCATAGCAATGGAGTTATAGCGGGATCTTCAAGAATCGATTTACGCATCAGATCCAAATACCTAAGCATTCGTACTCGAAAACTATTTTTACAAAATATTAAAAAACCAAAAACTTTTTGTGGACGTTGAAAACATCAAATCGCCATATGAAGAAATGGAATAAATAACACACCAAAAATGTTTAATACTTAAATAAAATTTAAATTTTGAATTTGTTTTATTTAAATAATTACATTATAACTTTGTTACTTTTAATGGGTGCATTTCATATTAATAAAATAAACGTTTTCCGAATATTATTATATAAATGTATTTACCTTTTTTTTTTGTAAATTCATATTAGTGGTCCGCTAATTTTAAAATTATACATTTCGTGGTCCATGAAGTTCAAAAGGTTAGCGATCTGATATCTCACTTCAGATCATTCCTGAATTGACTTTGCATTCAGTCACCAAATGTAGTGCTGACATTTGCAGTGAACACCTAATCACCTAGTGCTGATTTGTGACTCACCCGATGTCAGTGGCTACCCCGATATGTGAAAATGTGCATCCGTCGGGAAAAAAATGTGATAAGTGTACATTCGGAGAGAGTAGAAACTCAGGCATCAAGCCAAGAAAGTAAAAATTCACGTTTGGAGAAAGCTTCTGAGTTCAAAGTTCAAGAGTTAATCGATAGACCAAATCGACTAATCCACGAGAAAATGTTAAAAAATAGCAAGTAAATTTCCTCTTTTCCTGTATCAGCAAGTAGTTTACTTAGGATTTTTTTTTTTAAGCATTCAACCCCTAAGCAAGGCAGGAAGACACTAGCACGCAATGGGTTTCAGAGTTGCAACGAGAACAAAGAGGAGTGATAGAGGAAAGGATGAAGAGACAGTTAGGGGATAGATCACGGCATCTGGAGACGTCGATTGTCATTATATTTGAATAGTTAGAGATTATAGTTATCAGGAAAACAAGAAATGGGGAGGGAGTTCCACAGGCGAGAAGTGCGAGACATGAAGCTATTGGAGTAGAAGAGACGGGTATATTTAACAGTTTCGACAGTGAAAGGGAGTGAGCGAGATGCCACAATACGTTGAAACGCCGGTTCTCGTACGATCAGCGAAGTTAAGCAATGTCGAGCCTGGTCAGTAACCTAGATGAGTAACCGCATGGAAATACCATTTGGAGTAAACTTGGGTGTGCGGGTGGTGTAATGAAGAATATCCCGGAATCTGGAATCGGAGGGCCGAGTTCCAATTCCAATTGGGTTCGTTATATTCACTTACGCGCAAATATCATTGGGAAAGGTATGAACCCACCTCTTCTCCCCCCAGCTGTGGGTTAATTAGTAAGACTTAAATCAGTAAATCATTATTAACTCAAAAATTCTTACAATCTAAAATTATTTTCTGGCTTTAAATAACCAGCAAAGGGTTGATAATCCGTAGAAAATGAATGGAAGAATACATCAATTTTCAAAAACTAACTTGATACATTCAGGGTATATTCACCAAGCAAAATTTTCTTGTATTATTTTTCTATGTGCCTTGTATCTTCAAGACGTGGGTGATCATGGCTCTCCATAGCCTCCTGTCCTTTGTAGTTCTTGATAAGGTTTATCATTTTCCTATCTTTCCTAAACCTTATTTTGCCAGTCATTTACAAACGTTTGCTGCTTTACTCTGTCTCTCTTGTCTTCATTATACCCCGTGGGTGTTAAATTCTCCAAGCCTTCTTTTCTCATTATTTACTCTCTCTTTCTGATGCATAAGTGCGTGTTTTCTGACCGTTTTCTTTAAAACTTCATAGTTGCTCACATGTTCAGTCCATGGCATCCTCAGCATCCACCTGTAGAATCAAATTTCTGTTGCCTCAAGTCTCTTCATCTGTGAGTAGATTGTCCAGCATTTACTGCCATATAAGAGGACCGTCAGTAGTCTTTTCTTTGTTTCTAACGAAATTTTCCTGTTTGTTAATATTCTGTTTAGCTTTTCGAAAGCATCTTTCCTTATCCCAATGCGCCTTCGGATTTCGCTGTCAAATTTTCTGCCTTCTATTAAAATACCGTAATTGCTCGAAAATAATACTCATCCCAACAAATGATCCAAAAAGTAAAAAAATGTATCTATTCCTATGTATAATACGCGTCTATAAATTTTGTCAAAAACAAACAAAAATTAATTACGAAGACATTTTGTCGACCTTGACATTAAGAATAAAGTAGAAACTAAGCGGCTAAAATAATGTTGAATATTACCAGCGGTTTTCGCGATAAACATAACATTTTTTATTTTACCGCCAAAATGGAATTCCCTCAGTAAAGATATTATAGAAAGAGGTTTCAAGAAGTATTGTCTCACGACAGCCATCGATGGCACTGAAGATGACATCCTTTGGTAAGAGAATGAAGAGGCCGAAGATAATTTTGAACAGGACGAAGATAATATTGTGAATGATAATTTGTTTAATAACAATTTAGGTATTGATTCTATAATAGAAATTGGTGATGATGATTAAAATTTAAATTTCAATAAATTGTTAACTTGATATCCTCTTTTCTTCGAAATGGGTCTTTTTATAGATTTTGTTTATTGTTTTCGCCAAAAAAAAAAAATGCGGTTACTGATAAACATAAATTTATTGACAAAAAAATGTTACAATTATTATTGTTGGATTTAAAATGAAAATTGGGATATCTTTCTTATTTTAGTATAAGTACGTATTTATTATTATAAATCAATAATGAAAAATATTTTTGTTCAAACCTATTTATAATACGCACCCCTATTATCCCCTGTAATTTACAGTAAAAAAAAAATGCGTATTATTTTCGAGAAATTATGGTATACACAATTCAGAAGATTTAACAATATATGTTATTGGCTGAGCAAATTCAATGGAAAGAATGCAAAAGTGGTTTAATGATTTCATAGATTTATTAGATAAAATTGCGTGTAAATAAGCAGTCATTTTATTTAGTACATATAAACTTTCTTTCTTTCTTTTTCTTTCTTGCTTTTTTTTCTTTTTTTTCCCCTTTTTTTTTTCTTTTGTGCTTTCTTTGTTCATTCTTTATTTTGTACTTTCTTTATTAGCGGGTAAGTACGCAATACGAAAATAAAAAGGACGAGATATGGACATCGGAATGAGGATCATCTACACTCGTAGATGAAATAAAGGGTTCAACTTGAATAGACAAACACCTGAAGAAGGCATGAGGTCACAACGGAAAAAACCAGAGTTGGAACTTATTGTAAAATAGATTCAGGAATCTTGGGATTCCGTCAGTGAGGATTTTATAAAGAAATGGTTTCAGTAAGTGTTGTCTCAAGAGAGTCATGGATGGCTCTGAAGATGACACATCCTTTGGCAAGAGAATCAAGAGGCCGAAGATAATTTTGAACAGGACGAAGATAATATTGTGAATGATAATTTGTTTAATGACAATTTAGATATTGATTCTATGATGGCTTTGAAGATAATATCCTTTGGCAAGAGAATGAAGAATCTGAAGATAATTTTGAACAGGGTGAAGATAATATTGTGAATGATAATTTGTTTAATAACAATTTAGGTATTGATTCTATAATAGATGATGATGATGATTAAAATTAAAATTTCAATAAATTGTTAACTTGATATCCATTTTTCTTTGAAATTGGTCTTTTTATAGATTTTGTTTATTGTTTTCGCCAAATAAAAAAATGCGGTTACTGATAAAAATAAATTTGACAAAAAAATGTTACAATTATTATTGTTGGATTTAAAATGAAAATTGGGATAATATCTTTCTTATTTTAGTATAAGTACGTATTTATTATTATAAATCAATAACGAAAAAACATTTTTGTTTAAACCTATTTATAATACTCACACTATTATCACCTGTAATTAACAGTACAAAAATGCGTATTATTTTCGAGAAATTACGGCAGTCGATATTTTTGCTTGATATTGGTGTCTCAAGTCAATAGTTTTTGCTGACAACCATGTGTTCTGTCAACTTACAATTGATATGTAGTTTTTGCTTCACGTTGCAGTTTCCCTTCTGTGGCTGGTGTCATTAGTGCGTCATCAAACATTTTAAACTTTTCGAATGTCAATAATGATTGTTTCATAATTTTTCTCCTAGCATTATAAACTGATAAACATCAAAGTCAGAGGTTTTGTGACCAAGTAATTGGTTAAGGTATAACAAAACAAGAGGTTGCAGATAAATAGTGTATTAAACAGTAAATACAACAGAAATGTGTTACATGACTTGGGTTTGTGTGTCGGTTGACCAGCGTTCAGACGATATCACCGTTAATATTTAACAGCCTCCACCCACGAGTTCGGGTCTGTCTACCTCCACAGACGAAACTCTGCCCTTCGGCACAGCCTCGTTTGGGTTCCTCTCTGCACAAGGCAGAGAGTGCGACAGGAGCTGCGAACAGTCACAGCCCCGAAAGAACAGTCTATATTACCGTTCCCCGCCAAGGCTTACTTTTCCTGCTACCTTTATAGTAAGTGGAAGAGTCCACAATAGCCTCATTAGAAGTAGCACACCACAACAAAAGGTCCCTTCGAATTTAAGAAAAAGACATGACTATTTCACGGTTTTACTATTTGAAATATTCTGATAAATCTTAATTCTTCAGTTAAGCATTGAATAAGCTCATGACGATTTCTACGACAATAAAATAGCCGAAGAAATTACGCTATCGCATCGTTAAATATATTAAATCACAACTATGATAGTTGGACGACTTATAGCACTTCTCTCAAAGGGCCATTATATATATATATATATATATATATATATATATATATATATATATATATATATATTCATGTTCATGTGTGTGAAATTTGCATGCGAGTTCGTGTGTGCGTGCGTGCGTGTGTGTGTGTACATTCATTTTGTGATGTCAACAAACACTCGTTGACACTTTTGTGATGCCAATGAATACTCATTGTCAGTTTTGTAATGCCCGTTGTAGTAGAGTCTTTGTAATCGCAGATACAACTATAGTAACGCCGTTGAACAATACTGACGCCTTCGGATAATACTCGCACTAATAGTACTTGCCCGATGATACTCGCTTGAAGAGTAATCCGAATAGAGAAATAGTATAGTGAATAGAGTAGAGAATAGCGTTCCGTATAGTAATAGAGGATAGACTAGAAATTGCGATGCGAATAGTAATAGAAGATAGAATAGAAATGCAGATTTGTATAGTATAGAGGATAGACTAGAAATCGCGATCAATCTAGACGTCTCGCGACTTCCTATATATGCGTTTACTCTATGGTCACGTGATCCACTTAATTCAATAATGAGATCGCCTGTGGTTGCTCACTGGCGATCTATGTTCAAGCTCAAGTGTCGGCAGCGACACTTTATTCCTGTATAACAATTTATATTGATGTATGCATCTGGGATATGGGTCTCTTAAACCCAAGAACGTAAAAAATTGAGTATCTATATTTCTGAGATGAGGTATTATGTACACTGTTTACATTATTCGGACTCTTGTCACAGCTTTGTCGCCAAAATGCTCTGGTAAATACATGAAATGATAACAGCAAAAATTGCAATCTGAGCACTGGTAAAAAATGGTTGCTGAAGACATTAGGTTTATAATACCGAGAAATTCATACACAGATGTCCTCAAGGAAACATAGCAGAGTGGATAAAGGTGTTAGTTAGATCCAAAGAGTTAAGGTTACTAGAGAGCTTGGAGAGGGAAATAGTGTACATAATACCTCATCTCACAAGTATAGACAGATACTCTATTTGCTACGTTCTTGGGTTTAAGAGACGCATATGCCAGATGCATACAGTTACAGGAGATAATTGATAACTGACATCCATTAGGCATGGCACGTGGAACTAGAACGGTCTACCGCAGTGAGCGTAATAACATTAATCGACATTTCAACCACGTTGTACGCTATACCTTTTCAAAAAAGGGGTAGCGTACACCGACCGAAACGTAATAAATATGGCGACAAAGATTCTGAATAATATAAATAATATGAATAATTACAATATCTCATCTCAGAAATATAGACAGATTCTGAAGAAGGCCGCAGCGTATAACGGCCGAAACATTGTGAATATGACAATAAAGATGAGAAGAAGAGTCCGAATAATGTAAATAGTGTAGCAAATTGAATTGAAACATTTAAAACCTCCCCAGCTTTGTAGGAAAGAATTCGGGGAATACGACTACGCCATATATGTCTAATATACGTGGGATGCTTTCTTTTTTATTTAATAAGTTTATGAGATTTTTATACACATGTCCAAATTGACAAATTTGAAAAGACAATGGGAACTAAATATTAAAATGGTCTCCTACATCATGTTGAAAATGGTGCCAACGATGTTGGTCAGTTTATATTATTTACATTATTCAGACTGTTATCCGCATCTTTATTGCCATATTCACATATTCATATTATTTATATTATTTGGACTGTTGTTCTCATCTTTATTATCATATTCCCGATGTTTCGGTCGTTGGACACACAGGCCTCTTCAGGTGATTGTAATTTCAAAACGAACCCTTTATTTCGTCCACAGGGGTAGATTGCTCTAGTTCCACGTGCCATACCTCTTACGGGTGTCTCAGTTATTTCCCTTTCACACAACTCTACAAGTTTTTTTGGTTCAAACGTGAGTTTAATACCAGGCCACAGCAGAGAGAGAGAGAGAGAGAGAGAGAGAGAGAGAGAGAGAGAGAGGAGAGTTGAATTAAAGAGAAATAAGTGGGACTTCTGGAAGAGGCACGACACGTGAAACTAGAACACTCTACACCAGTGTACGAAATAAATTAATTAAATAAATAATTACAATACCTCATCCTGGAAATATAGACAGATTCTGAAGAAGATCGGAGCGTACAACGGCCGAAATATCGTAAATATGACAATAAAGATGAGAACAACATTCTGAATAATATAAATAATATGAATAACTACAATATCTCAGAAATATAGAAAGATTCTGAAGAAGGCCGGAGCGTATAACGGCCGAAACATCGTGAATCGGACAATAAAGATGAGAACAATAGTCTGAACAATATAAATAATATAAGTAATTAAAATAGCTCATCTCATAAATATAAACAGATTCTGAAGAAGGCCGGAGCGTACAACTGTTGAAACGTTGTGAATATGACAATGAAGATGAGGATAACCATCCTAATAATGTAAATAATTATAATACCTCATCTCAGAGATATAGACAGATGTTGGTCAATGTCTCTAAAACTGAATACAAACTCTCTTCGGTGAATCGATAAAATGTGTCGAATGTTTTGACATACCTAGGAAGAAAAATAAATTCTACTGAAAAGGATGTGAAAATTCGCATAGCTAAAGCCTGATCCGCCTTGAATAAAATGAATGCAATCTGATCTACCAGACAAAACCTCAAACGGAGATTCTATCGAGCAACTGTAGAGACGGTAGTAACATATGTTGTCTCTGCTTGGACTTTAGCTAAAATCCTACAGTCTAAGATTTATAGAACCAACACTCGGATACTGAGAGCTATATTTCACATCTCTTGGAGTCAACATCCATCTAAATCACTGCTCTATGGACCCATCTCTGATATTTCTCCAATTTTACACAAACGCAGATTGCGTTTTGCTGGCGATCAAAATAAGAACTCTACTGAGGGATCTACTGCTCTGGACACCGAACCGTAGAGCAAAACGAGCTTGTCGCCCAGCAACTACTTACAATGACCAGCTATTTTATCACAGAATGCCATCCTTTTTTTTTAAGCGTTTCACCCCAAGCAAGGCGGCAAGCCACAAGGACGCAAGGGGTTACAGAAGATTTGGAGCAAGATCAGATAAGAGTGATAGAGGAAAGGTTGAGGAGAAGGATAGTGGATAGATCAAGGCAACTGGAGATGTCGATTGACATTACATTTGAATAGTTGGAGATTATAGCTCTCAGGGTAACTGGAATAGGGAAGGGAGTTCCACAGGCGAGAGGTGCGAGATATGAAGCTATTGGAGTAGAAGAGACGGATACATTTAATAGTTTCAACAGTGAAAGGGTGAGAGTGGGATGCCAGCCTCGTAGGGCGCTTGAATTCATGAAGTCTGGGAACCAGCGAATGCAGCTCCTCGGAGCAATTACCATGAAAGTATTTGTAAAAATGACAGAGAGAGGCGATGGTGCGTGACATTTCGATTATGGTGTAGGGTTGTGATGGTTATCGTGATAGACTCATGATTGTCGGAACTAGATCGATTAAAAAAAATAATAAACGATGGATTATCATTATTTGCCAGTCCTCATAAAGTAAGGTCGGCTTCAAAATTTGTGTAAGTGATCCGTTATCGTGGGTATGCAATCTCAGAACATCACGTTAAAAAATGGCAACGCCTATCTCCCTTCCGTGAGGATATATTCTCAGTGATGAGTAGATCATATTCCGACCGTCACTTGATAATTCAATTCAGTATTCCGCGTCCTTTTTGGTGATGAGTTATTTTCCATTCTATAATCCGTTTCCAACAGAGGAAACGTTGCAAGACTCGCTACTCTATCGCTATTTTCATGGAAAGTGTTCAGATGAGCTACAATGATTAATGACTTAGGGTGAGGTATACCTGTATTTGTAGAAAAGACAGAGGGAAGCCACATCATATCTGTGAGAAAGTGACTGTAGTTAAAGAAAGTCAGAAAAATAAGAGAAGCAAATAAATGCTTGGAAGGAGAAGAAAATGAAAAGAAAAACAAATAAAACGAAGCCTGTAAGAAAAAAAATATTTGTTTCCAAATAAATATCAAAAAAAAAAAATAGGGAGGAAGAAATATAGCCAATAAAAGGAGAACATAAAGTCCCTTCTTAATGGTGGACGCAGAAGGGATCTGCTGCCTTTAATGGTCACTTAATGAATCGAAGAGCATGCGCAGAAACTTCTCCGTATTGTGATGGCGACCGGTAACTAAGATGCTGCCATTGTTACTACTTTTACCACGAAACAGCAACTGCAGCAAACGGCTGTGCATCTTGGCTGTTTCGTAGCAATAATAGTTGCTACTGCTGTTATTGTTTATGCAATGAGAGACGTTATTTTTTTCTCCATTTAAGCGGGCTAAGACCTGACTGTTATCATTCAGATCTTTAAAATTTTCTTCATCACTACTACCACTACTACTACTGCTGCTGCAACACTTGTGATCGTGATAGCGTGTATCGAAATTTTAGAGGCGCTAAAAAGTTTGTAAGTACAACGCAGTCTCGTTATTTTTTATTTGTTAACTCTATCAGGTGCGTAAAAATATTGTTCAAAAATATCCGTTGAATAATTTTTTGCCCTATATAATTCGTGTATGGAAATTATCTGGAAGGTAATATTGAGGCAATGGAGCCTTAATCACTTTCAAATAAATTCTTTTGGATCTTCATAAATCTATCCCCCGTGACACTTTAAAAGTGGAAAGAGGTGGTCAGAGTGTTAAAGGCAAAATAATGCAACAAGAAAGGAAGAACTAAAAAAGAAAGAAAGAAAAGTATTATTGTAAAAAAAAAAAGAAAAAGAAAGATAATAAGAAATTGATGCAGCAAAGAAAGAAAGGACAAAAAGAAAGACAAAGTTCTATAATGAGAAAAAAGAAAAAAAAATAGAATGAAAAAAGAATGTTGATAGAGTTAAAGAAAAAAATAAAGGAAAACTAAATTATTCCAATGAAAAAAGAAAAATAGAAAAGAGAAGAGGACAAAGAAATAAAGAAAAAGAAAAAATATCACAGGGAAAAAAAGAAAGAAAATGGAAAGAGAGGGGGGAAAGGGCATAATGAAAAAGAAGAAATATAACAGTGAAAAAAGAAAAAAAGGAAAGAGAGAGGGCCAAGGAAATAAAGAAAAAATATCCCAGTAACAAAAGAAAAAAAGAGAAGCGGTCAAGGAAATAATGAAAAAGAAGAAATATCACAGTGAAAAAAAGAAAAAAAATGGAAGGAGAGAGAGACATGTAAATAAAGAAGAAATATCACAGTGACAAAAGAAAGAAAATGGAAAGAGAGACGAAAAAGGAAATAAAGAAAAAGAAAAAAAAAACATCACAGTGAAAAAAGAAAGAAGTGGAAAAAAAGAAACTTTAACAAAAAAGACAAAGGTAAAATAACAATGAATGAGAAAAAAAAAGATCGAAATGCTTGCATATATAACCATGAATAACGATTATCGCAGATAAAGCTTTTATAGATACAGAGAGTGCGGACATTGGGATCAACACGGCAAGATGACTGTCAGTTTCATTCCTTGCTTTTTTTGAAGATTGTATTGAAGTGAACTGCAGACACCAGGCAATTCCAACTAAGATTCAAATACTAAAGACATCAAAATAAAAAAAAATGTTATTTTGTACTAATTCAGGTGTAGCCCCAAGGTTCTAACCTTGGTCCTACTTTGCTTTCAATTTTCATTAAAAACCATCCCGACGACATCAGTTCTTAACTTGGTTTCTATGCTAATAACGCAACCATTTATTCCTGTTTCGATATTAAATCTGATCAGTTCGATAAGATCAAATTTTCAAAACTCCCTACAATCTGTTGTTAACTGGGGCAAGGAAAGGCTTGTTAATTTTAATGCCTCCAAAACAAAACTGCTCTCCCTTTGCCGTCTATCAGCATGGCTGATGCTAACCACCATGGGAGTGACTCGATGCGCCTTCTCCGGCTAACATGAAGTGAAAAAACGATACTGAATCCATTGCTAGGTCAGCTACCCAGAAAATATATTCACTGTGCCGCGCTAGATAATTTTAGAATCTTTCTTACATATTTATGTCTACTCTGCGTCAATATTGCGGCCACATATGTTCCGGTCCTTCTGTTATATATTTAGAAATTCTTGATGAAGATCAAAGAAGAATCAGCAATATTATCAGTCCTAACCTGGCGGCTCGGCTTTAGTCACTTTCTCACTGCCGTAAATTGCTTTCCTGTGTCTTTTCTACAAATACTTTGTTCGGATGTTCTTCGCTATGATATCTAGAATTTATGAATTTAAACGCAGTACTGGATTGGCAACAAGGTTTCATCAATTTATAGTCGAATTGGTTTAAATGTCACCGTAAGTTCTATGCCAACAGTTCCTTTACTCGCACTTCTTGCTCGTGGAACTTCCTTCTTTTTCAATCCTTTCCAGTTAACGTTGATCTTCAAAAATTTATGTTTTGTAAATTAAAAGTAGCTGAAAAGTAGGGACTTCCACAGTGCGAGAAAAGAAACTGCTAGCATAGAACATACAGTCACATCTATCCAAATCAACTCTAAATTGATGGTACCTCGTCGCCAGTCGAGTAATAGGTATAAATTTTTAAAGTTTACGTATCATAGCGAAGTGTTCATCGAAACAATTACGTGAAATTATTTATAGAAAAGACAGAGGGAGGCAAACTTACGGCGATGGGAAAATCACTTAAGCCGAGTCGCCAGATCAGGACCAATAACATTGCTGATTCTTCTTTGTATGTTATCAAAGTGTTTAAATAAAAGCACCGGGCCATATGGGGCAGCAATTTTCTAAGCATGTGGCATGTAGGCATGGTAGACAGAGATAGGTATGCTGCATTGTGGAGAGAAAAATTGCCTCACACGTCACAGTTGCCAACTTTCTTAGCAGCTGACCCAGCAATGTCAGATGAGAACGATAACACGAGATGGAATAATAATTCACTTTACTGGAGGTTAGCATCCTATGAGCCGTATCCCTTGAGGACGTAGGTGATCATGGCTCTCCACAATTTCCTGTCCTTTGGAGTTCTTAATAAATTCTATCTTTTTATTATTTCTCCTGAACCTTGTTCCACGATCCATTTACTCAAGCTCATTCTTCTACTTTTATGTGCCGTATCTCTTGAGGACGTAGGTGATCATGGCTCTCCACAATTTCCTGTCCTTTGTAGCTCTTAATATATTTTATCTTTTTGTTATATCCCCTAAGCCTTGTTCTGCCATCCATTAACTCAAATCCACTAGTAGATCATGTGTTGCTTCCATCTGTCCCTGTTGTCTTCAGTCTACCCTGTGAGTATCAGATTTTCCAAACCCTCTTTCTTCATTTTGCGCTATAGATATATCAGCTATCTTTTCCTGATGTTATGAATAAGTTTACTTTTTGTTTACATTTTTTCAAAAACTTCCTCGTTGCTTACATGTTCAATCCATGGTATTCTCAGTAACATTCTGTAGAACAACGTATATGTTGCTTCACGTCCCTTCTTCATGTGTGAGGAGATCCAGTGGATGAAAGCGTTGGTTGGATCCAACGACTTGACCCAAAGAGCTGTGAGTTCAATACTTGGCTACGGTATTGCGAACAAAAAACTTGGAGAGTTCAGTTAATATATATGTTGCTTCACGTCACTTCTTCATCTGTAAGGAGATTATTCAGCATGCATTGTCTTATAAGAGGAGTGATATTAAATGACAGTTCAGTATCCTTTGTTCCTGACAAAATTTTTCTCTTTCTTAATACTTTGCTCAGCTTTTAGAAAGCATCTTTGGCTATGCCAATGCGCTTTCTGATTTTTTTTTCCTTCTTTTGCAACGCAAAACCGAAGAGCCACTCTAAGTAGAGGGTTAGCGAACGGGAAGTGCGATATGAGCGTATTAGAAGTGATGATTATAAGCATATGTCGGATCGATAACGGGTGATGTTTGAATTGAAGAGGTTAAAGGATGAGTTATTGTAATTATTTACATTGTTCGGACAATTGTCGTCATCTTTCTTGCCATGTTCACGGCGTTTCGGTGTAGGAAGTTGCCTTCTTCAGGTGTTTGAAATTTCCAACTGAACGTTTTATTTCGTCCACCGCGGTAAACGGTTTTAGTTCCACGTGCCATACCTATTCCGGATTCTTCTGTTATCACCCTTTAACCTGGGCCATGATTACTCAAGGACATATGGCCCAGTGAATAAAAGTATTGGTTGGATTCAGTGACTTGACCCAAAGTGTTGTGAGTTCAATACCTGGCCAGAGTATTGCGAACAAAAAACTTGAGTTAATATATATTTTGATTCACGTCTCTTCTTCATCTGCGAGGAGATTCTACTGCATGCATTGCCATATAAGAGATGTGATATTAAATAACCGTTCAGTATTCTTTTTTCTGACAAAATTTATCTCTTTCTTAATACGTTGCTTAGCTTTTAGAAAGCCTCTTTGGCTGATACAATGCGCTTTCTGATTTGTTTTTGCTTCTTTTGCGGCGCAAAACCAAAGAGCCACTCTAAGTAGAGGGTTAGCGAACGAGAAGTACGATATGATCCTAGGAGAAGTGATTATTACAAGCATATACAGGATAGATAACGAGTGATGCTTGAATTGAAGAGGTTAAATTTCTATCTATATTTCAGAGATGAGATATTGTAATTATTTATATTGTTCGGACTGTTGACGCCATCTTTATTGCCATGTTCACGACGTTTCGTTGTACGCTGCAGCCTTCTTTAGGTGATTGGAATTTCGAATGGAACCCTTTATTTCGTCCACAGGCGTAGATTGTTCCACATGAATGCCTCTTCCGGATGCCTCAGTTATCTCCCTTTAATCTCGGCTATGGTTCATCAAGGATATATGGCCCAGTGGATAAAAGTATCGGTTGATCTAGTGACTTGACCCACAGAGTTGTGAGTTAAATAACTGGCTACGGTATTGCGAAATATATATATATATATATATATATATATATATATGTGTGTGTGTGTGTGTGTGTGTGTGTGTGTGTGTGTGTGTGTGTGTGTGTATTATACAACAGGAATTAAGATTACATATAGGGGATGATCATTATCACCTTGTAAATTGAGATAATTTAGAAAGATTTTCAAACCCCGCTATGGGTTAATTAATAAATCATTTATCACTAAATCATCTTCAAAAAACATTCTTACAATCTTAATATAATTTATGGCTCTAAATTGGGTTGATAAGCCGTAATTACCCTAATCCGTCAATCGAATGAAGTTGTATACGTATATATCTTCATACACGCAAACTATTAAATCATCGGAGAAAGCTAATCACGAAATGTAGGCATAGATATATATTCCAAATTACATAAGAATACATGTGCATATATCTGGGGGTTTATGTGTACGTATAGTGGCATATATATATGGACATGTAAATGTACATATATGTATGTATAAAGATATGTACGTATATAAATGTGTTGGATTGCATGATTTATTCCATTGGGTGCTCCGGTATTACCCACAACTGATATTAAACTGCAAACAACAAGTTCTGGCCACCACATGGTAGGAACTGATAGTAAACTATAAACAACAAACCCTGGCCATAAATAAGCTCCAACCCCAGACCGCTTCCCCTAGAACAGGATAGCTTACGCCTCCACCAATCGCAAACACAAACCTACTCTCATTAACAAGGCGTCTACGAGAGAATTGACATTGAAAGTAAATTTAAAACAAGGTTCCGAGGCAGACACTTAGAGACTGATGATAGCCTGTATGCAGAACGGGTTGAAATTGACTATGTCTACATCGAAGTATTTTTTTTTTTTTGCTCTAAAAAATACGTATGCTTTGTTAAAATAAAAACATCGAGCTCTCTGTGGATCAGTTTTAATATTACTAGGAACCACCGGATTACCTGTACGATATATATATATATATATATATATATATATATATATATATATATATATATATATATATATATTTGTTTTGTTTGAATAATATAGATATATTATGTCTATTCATTTTTTATAATAATCTTTTCCCGTTCTCTAATCAGTTTCTTGATGTCAACTTGAAATTTAACAAAAGGAAGGCGCCGTAGATTTTTCCTACCCAAGTACTTTCGATCTCCTCCGAGATTATCATCAGTAGTGAATTACAAAGACAAACTTATTCAAACTATGATCGTTGTTTTCGTTTGACTGAAGATATGCTACATATATATATATATATATATATATATATATATATATATATATATATAATATATATATATGAAAAAAATATATACGGAAAAAACAAATAAAAATCCTTATATGCAATTATGCTGTTTTAATGTTAATATGTCAACGTCGGTCTAATAAACCATCTTCAGGACATATTCATAAATTATAATTTTTTCAATACACATGACAAAGAAATTAGAACGATTTCCGAACATCACTTTGACATATTTAACATTACAACAGCATAATTGACATAATAACATTAAAACAAACATAATGCTTATTTTTGTTTTTTTTCCGTATATATTTTCTTCATACTGTCATATCTATATCCATATATTTATTATATATATATATATATATATATATATATATATATATATATATGGAGGCATGGGCGTGCATGTCTGTACATGATGTCCGTTGGTTCCGAAAAAAAGATAACCCATCCTTTGATAGGTCTTCTTTTTCACCTGCGGGGTGACATGCCACTCTTTTCACCAGCAGAAAAAATAGACGGAGGGCGGTTTAGACCCCAATTACTCGTCAATGCAGCAGGTTGTTCTGGGTTACATGTTAAGAGTAGATCTGGCCTGAATACATGGATATTACAATGGATGTAAAGAGTTGCCGTAAATGGACCACTTATTATTACTAGTGCAAGAACTTCAGATTTTGGGGGTCAATTTCCCTCAATAATTTATATTAGACAAAATGCCGCAAAATAACAACAAGAAAATTCAGACGAGAGAAATTGTGCAGGTAAATAGTTTTTTATAAAAACAATAGGTATGAATGCTGTTTGAAATGGTGAAATGAACTTGTCTTTTTAAATGTTGTATGTTTGTTATTGTTTGATAGACTGCAAGTTGTGGGGTAAATTGTGTGAATTTGAAAAATAAACAGTTCAAAAGTTTGTGCAAAAGACGCGTGTGGTTGTGACTTACTCGTGTTTGACGCTTGAGGGTATGTCGTTTCGTTGTTTGCCAACATGAGTTTAGTTTCCATTGAATGAAGGAAATAGACTGTGGTTATGTTAAAAAGGATTTTAACTTATACTCTGGACTTCAGTTGAAAGTTATTTTATGATGAGTGTCGTCACGTAGCGTGATTTTCCCCCACTCTCTGTTTCGTAACTGTTTGGAGTTTATATAAGCAATATAAGTCACGTGAGAGGCTCCAGAAAATGTTTTTAAATTTTTGCGCAACTGTACCTTTGATCAGGTCAAATTTAGGTCAGACGTGCGAATGTAATCGACCACATGCTATGTGATATTTTTGAACCAATGAAATTACATTAGTTGTGTAATTTTAATTTGGAGCCACTGTTTTGTTCATGTTTTGAAGTTGTGAAAACATTATAGGGTCTTGAAATCAATAAATAAATAGAAAAATCAACCGGTTCGCACTCCTCCTAGGTTTATCACTTGTTTCATGTTTAGGACTGGACTTCTGGTTCCTTCTAAAGTCTTTTCATTCTCTTTCATTTCCAGTGGCCCCTTTGCGTCTTAATGGCATTATCTCCTTGCTTGGGGTGAATTGAGTAAAAAATATAGAAAGTTATAGTCATATATATAATTATAGCCATCCACAGACAGACTGTTTCGCTGTATCACAGCTTATCAATGTGGCAAGACGTCCGATTGCCTCTAGCTGGGATCGAAACCCGGCTGAATTAGCGTCAGTCGGAGATTCTACCCCTAAGCCGTTGGCACACGGGAGGGACGAAGGTGAATTTAAGCGTATTTATTTTTAGATAAACAAACAGTGACTGAGAGAACTCGATTCGATTTACCGAAGAATCTTGCATTGTTAGCCGTAATAGTCACTGTTTACAAACCCAGACTTCCTCCCCAGAGAACTCAACCAAAATAAATTTTTAAGAAGTATATATATTGTCATCCGCAGACAGAACACTTTATCGCCGAACTTGAAATTTTTGGTGTCGTTTTTGTTATCCTTTCGTGTTTTAGACATGTTTTTAAACTTGTTGAACACCGATTTTAATTTCCTAGCAAACATTAATTCCACCGTCGACATGCCTGCTATTTTGGGGTTAGGTCTTACTCAGTAAATTCTCAGAAAATTTTGAATTGCTTCCTCATTTACTTTCTCAAGACTTGCTTTCCTCAACGCTTTTTTAGACATTCCCACAAACCCTTCCACTTGTCTGTTCGAGCTTTGATGATACGACGGAATCGTAATATATTCAATGGAAAACATCTCATAAAAGTCTTTGAATTCCTTAACCGTGAAATGTGTTCTGTTATCAGAGACTATGCTATCAGGTATACCATATCTCGCAAACAGTTCATGCAAGAAATTCACTGTCATTGAAGATGTTGGATTTCTGTACTTACAAATGTCCGGTAAACTATCACCTACCACGAGATAATGCGTTCCATTCATAGGACCTGCAAAATCTATATGCAGTCTTGACGACGGTGTGTCTGTCTTTGGCCAAGGTTCTGTCTTTAAGGTAGGTAGTTTTGCTGCCAGGAACAACCTCTGCAAGCTTTCACTATTTTTTCAATATCATGGTCCATTTTGGTCCAGTATACGAAACTTCTCATCAGAGAATTTATTATTGAAATAGCAAGATGTCTGCTACGAAATTCCTTCAGTATTGTCTTCTATAAGGCACTACGTGTTACAACCAAACATTATTACAACGTTGCATATCGAGTAAGCGTGTAAGTCTGAATTTTCTTCTTTGTTACTTTCTTTCAATTGCTTTTTTTTTCTATTTTCGCAATAAAGACATAATTTTTTGCTTTTTCCTTTTATTTCTCGCAGGGTAACTGGTTCCTCTCGTACTACGTTGCACAAAATGTTTTTTTTTATTTCCATTTCACTTTTTAGTGCTGCAATGACCCTGTCCTCAAATGGCTCCATATTTTTAGCTATTAATCTTGATAATCCATCCGCAGGTCCAGATTTTTTAGACAGTTGGTACTCCATCTTAAAATCATATTTTAATAAGATGGTACTCCAGCGTTGAAGTCTGTCAGCTGTATGTGTAGGTATTCCTTTCATTGGACCATATATTGTTAATAAAGGGTTATGCTTTGTTTGCAACCTAAAATGTCTTCCATGAATAAATTTATGAAATTTCTTCACAGCAAATATAATTGCTAGAGCCACTTTTACTACCTGGCTGTAATTTTTCTCTGTTGGGAGCAGCGAGCGGGAAGTATAAGCGAAGGCTTTCATTTTATCACCATTGTTTTTGTGTAAAAATCACCGCTTCAATACCATACTGACTAGCTTCTGACGCCACTACAGTTTCTGCTTTTGGATCGTAGGGTGCTAATGATAAATCTGGCGTCTTTGTATTTCGTCAAACGCCTTTTGACAATCCACTTTACGCCTTTTTTAAGCAATTCGTTCAGTGGAGATCTCAAATTATGCACATATTATGTATATTTATTTGATAGTAATTAGACAGTCCAAGAAAATTTTGTAACATAGTCACGTTTGTTGGTGGAGGCATATCTTTAATTGCACTTCCCCTCAACGAATCTGGTTGACGACCATTTTTATTGATAATTTGACCAAAGTATTTCATTTTTGGCAAAAATAATTCGTATTTTTCTTGAACTTGAAACCGTACTTAGTATTTTCCAAAATTGTTTTCACATGCGCAATCTGTTGTTCTGTAGACACACTTGTATCATCCAGATATGCCACTGCGAAGACATGGCATCCATAGCCTGTTGAAAAATAAGTGGTGCCACTTTTAAACAAAAGTAAGTCGGTTAAACTAACATAAACCTCTGAGTGTATCTATGATCGTTAATTCTGAACATTGATTTTTAATCTGGATTTGTAGATCCAGCTTTGAAAATATTCTTCCGCCATTTAACTTTGAAAAAAATTAATTTCTCTCGACTTGGTAATGGGTAACAATTGTCAAACTTTTTCTTTTACTTGAAAATCCGCCTTGAATTTTGAACACCAATACAGTTCATTTGACAGAATATCTGGAAAACATTTTCTTCCATAATATTTTCACTCTGACTTTTTAAATTGGTCGCTTATCCACTTACGTTTTTGTAATAAACGTTTATAGGAAAATCAAATTGTTCAAATAGTTCCATCCAATCAGTACTGAATAAATTCGTTGCATTTTTTAATGTATAAGCTTTAGTTTTTACATGTTTATTAAGGAATTAGACATTACAAGTCATTTCTAAAAAAAAAATAAAATCTCACTAGAAACTGAAATCACGTCTTTGAAAGTCCTTTTTAATAAAGGCTTTCTAATTTCCTTCCGTGTGATTTCATTGATTATTGTCCAATAGCATTTTTACACCTATATTATTTATTCTCACATTCACAAATTTTCCTTTTGTTTTCTGTGTCCATTTTTTCCGTCGCAATATTGTCTATGAATTTCTTCCTGTGAGAATTTTTTCTTGGTTTGGTTTTGCAGTATGACTTTATATGTCCTCGTTTACCACATTTGTGATATTCTGCAGTTTTAAATAAACAGTCTTTTCCAAGATGTAATTTACCATTTCTAAGACAAGGATTTATTCTTCTTTTTGCCCATTTGACCTTTGCTTGTACCAATGCACATTCTTTTTTGGAATTTCTTCAGCATCGTGTTTCAGACATAGAATTTTCTGGAAATATCCACTATTTCTTGCAGTGTAATCTTACTGTTTTGTTCAATTGTCGTTAAAATTTCAGCATCTTTTTTAGCAGTTAAACTTTGAACAAAAATTAAAAATTTGAACATACCTGGAGCCATTTCCTTTATTCTAAACTTTTCACATTCTTCTTTGATTATACCCGCATACGTGACAAAATCTTCGTCCTCTTTTTTGATTAGATTCATACAGCTACAACGTGCATTAAATAGAGAACTCTTGTCACTAAAGATTTTCTTCAGAATATGTATTGTGTCTTCAAACCCGATATCATCTGCTTTTCCAGTAATATGTACTTGCAATATTTTTCATACTCTATCGGAGCTATTTTCCTCAACAACAATCTCGTTTTCTTCAGACCTTCCCAACCACTGCATTTCTGACTGAATACGCAGAAACAGTCAGTCCCTTAACAAGATTGTATACAAATTCTTATATGGTGTTTTGGACAGCGCCTGGCGTAAGAGACGTTGAAGATTTTTTGCTTTCTTCTTATCCAACAACTCCTGTTGCTGTTTTAGTAACTGTTGATTTTGTTGTTGCTGCTGTTTCTGTTGTTGTTGAATTTCAGTTAACGAAGCCAAAATTTGCTCCATATAGGCAAGAATATTTTCCTACACTCAAGAGAAATTTCTTTTCTTCTACACAAAATTGCTTTTCTAAACCAATGTGGTTAAAAATTTTTGCCGTCACCAGTATCCTTGTCCCCAAAGAAACAAGTATATTTTTCCGTACTTGTTCACTCAATATGAGTTTCTAAAATCCTTGTAACTCCTATTATAACTTGTATGAGTTCCTGAATCCTCGTTACTATTATAAATTAAAAGATCCGAATCCTCGACACAAAGGTTATAAATCGCCTGAGTTTCGAATCCCGCTTTGCTAGTGTTATAACCAGCTTCGTAACTCTGATAATATAAATAATGCTCGACAAGCCTGTCACGGGCCAGACAGGGAACTGTCTGACTCCAAACGGCTTATGGTATTTAACAAACATCCCCAGAAGGCAGTGTGTAGCAGAAGGCTGGTTTTTATAGGGGGTGATTCCGAGTCCATAGGCTTGGGCAAAAATTCCTCTTAGACACTGCATACAAGGGTCGGGTTTGTCTCCCACCCCAGATGAGACTCTTGCCTGTAGGAAGAGATTCGTCTGGGTTCCTCTCTGCCCGAAGGGACAGAGGTCGACAAGCCTGTTGCGAGCCTTGCAGAGAGCTGTCTGACTCCAAACGGCTTCTTGTACCTACCAAAGCTCCCTACAAGGCAGGATAGAAGGCTGGTTTTTGTATGGAGCGATTCCGAGTCCGTAGGCTCGACAAAAATTCCCCTGAGATCCTGCATACACGGGTCGGGTTTGTCTACCTCCCCAGACGAAACTTTGCCCATAGTGTCGTCTGTGTTCCGCTCTGCCTTCGGGCAAAGAATTCGACAAGTCAGCTGAGAGCCTGGCTGCAAACTGTCGTCTGACTCCAAACGGCTTTTTTCATCTTTACCTCTGACCTGGATCTCATTGAGTTGTAGACTAGAAAATATTGTCACTGGGGATGTACTATTTACCCACCAACAATTGTTGGATGTTAAAACTATTTGAATGAAACAAAACTGTATAAATTAGTCAAATCAAAATAAAAAGTATTCTAAAATACGCCATTTAAAAAATGATGTTACGTTAACATAAAGTTCAATCATTCATGTCAATGCATAAATAATTTAGTAATACAATCTATTAAATATTCATAATGATATAAGTCGCAGCAAGAATATATTACATATCTGTAATAAAGTAAACTCTCTAAATGACTGTCTTGGGTATGACTATAAACTATATCCGCGTCCTAGGTAAGATGATAAACTACATCTGGCAGCAAGGCTTTGATCAGGAGGTTTTGAGGAGCATGAAAGCACCTCTTAATTGCTGGTGTTCCCGGGTCCACCCTGACCCGGGGTGATAAAAGCTGTCAGGGTCCCAGCTATAGGTAAATAGTTAACCCCTAAACTAGAGTCAAATCACTATGAAATTATAAAAGTAGTTTTTAATACCAGCAATATTTTTTGGAAAAATTATTACTAGCAGTATATCTTTGAAAAGGAAAAATATTACCTTCAATACATCTAAAAAAAAGAAAATACTATCAACGATATATTTTTGGAAAAAAATATATTACCAGCAATATATTTTTGAAAAAAAATTTTTCCAGCAATACATTTTGGGAAAAAAATATTACCAGCAATACATTTTTCGAAGAAAATATATTACCAGCAATAGATTTTTCGAAAAAAAAAAAAATTACCAGCAGCACATTTTCGGAAAAAAATATTACCAGCAATACATGTTTGAAAAAAATTATAACCAGCAATATATTTTTTTTGAAAAAAATATTACCAGTAATACATTTTTGAAAAAAATATACCAGGAAAACATTTTTGGAAAAAAAATATTACCAGCAATACATTTTGGAAAAAAAATATATTACCATAAATACATACTTGGAAAAAAATTATTACCAGCAATATATATATATTTTTTAAAAATTACCAGTAATATATTTTTGAAAAAAATTTACCAACCATACATTTTTGGAAAAAAAATATTACCAGCAATACATTTTGGAAAAAAATATATTACCATAAATAAATATTTCGAAAAAAATTATAACCAGCAATATATATTTAAAAAAAAATATTACCAGCAATACATTTTGGAAAAAAAAAATATTACCAGCAACACATTTTTGGAAAAAATTATAACCAGCTATACATTTTTGGAAAATATATATTACCAGAAATACATATTTGGAAAAAAAAATATATTACCAACAATATATTTCTTGAAAATAAATATGACCAGCAAGACTTTTTTCGAAGAAAATACATTACCAGCAATAGATTTTTGGAAAAATATTAGCAGTAATAAAAATCTTGTCGGTATTAAATAACCCATTGAGGTGTTGATATGCCGTAAAACAAACAAACTAAACCATCTTTAAATGACACTTATTTTAAGCTTAATTAATTTCAATTATATTTTTGTCTTAAATGACACTTACCGTATTTACTCGTGTATCAGTCGACTTCATGTATAGCGTGACTCCTGATTTTTAAGCATTAATTTTAATCCCTCCAAAATAATTCCCCTGTGTATAGTGCAATCGATTATCAAAAATGCAGCATTTTTAACCTCGTCAAACACTTCTGTATAGTGCACCCCACTTTTTACGTAAAGAACTTATAATAAAACACGCACTATACATGAGTATATAAGGTGTTCTATTTGATAAAGTAATCTACATATATGACGACTTATCTTTAAAAAATAGCCAAATATGTATTTTAATATATAAAGATAATATATTTATACACACGCACAAAACACACACACACACATATATATATATATATGGGGCCCATTATTGTGATTGTGACAACATTTACGATGGCTGAAGTTACTAGTGCTACTATTGCAACTACTGCAATAGAGGTAAGTAAATTAGTTAGAACTAGTAAAAAAAATAAATAGTAAAGGTACCACATAGCAATCCACCGAAAACTCTTATTCTATTTTAACTACTTACTTAACAGTACCAAAACATTTTACCGACCCTCATCCTTCGACGTCTACCCACGAAAATAGTTCGACCCCAATAACTCCCCCCCACACCCACTACATCGTTAGGGGATCACGTGAAGCAAGTCAGAAAAATTCCGCAATTCGATCCCCATTCAGGCAAAAATAGTATTGATCATTTTGTTTTTGTTTTTTTTTTTTTTTTTCTTTCTTTCTTTCTTTCTTTCTTTCTTTCTTTCTGTTATGTTTTTGTTCGTTAATGATGTTTTGTCATTTCATTTTCAATGTGTTTGCGTATGATTTTGAGTGTGTATACCTTTGCGTGTGATTTTGTGGGGGCATGTGTTTGCGTGTGATTTTGAGTGTGTGAGTACGTACTTGCGTGTGATTTTGAGTAAGTTTGTGTTTGCCTATGACGTTGAGTGTGTATGTGTATGCGTATAATTTTGAGCGTGCGATTATGTGTTTGCGTGTGATTTTGAGTGTGTGTGCATTTGCGTGTGATTTTTGAGTGTGCATAGGTTTGCGCATCATTTTGAGTGTGTATGTGGTTGATCTGTCGATTCCGTTTATGATATCTATCTATCTATCTATCTATCTATCTATCAACATACGCGCAAATATATATATATATATATATATGTGTGTGTGTGTGTTTGCGCGTATGTTGATATATATATATATATATATATATATATATATATATATATATATATTACAATGAACCATTCATAGGAAAAGAAAATTAGTAAAGTTAATGATATAAAATGGCGAAATCCCTTCACTAACAATATTTTAAACTAATCACTCGATGAATGTTATGATCATTGTGTTTTTTTTTAAATTATAAACTGTAAAATGTCTTTCCTAAATACGCAAGTTGAAAGTACAAAGTAGGTTAATGCATCTTTAAAATTTAGTTAGCAAAGGGATTTTGCCATTTTATATTATTAACTTTACTAATTTACTTTTTTTTTGAATGTTTCATTGTGTTATAAATTGAACTTTTTTACATACATATATATATATATATATATATATATATATATATATATATATATATAGAGATTTAGAGAGAGAGAGAGAGAGAGAAAGAGATAGATAGATAGATAGATAATGAAATAGATAGATAGATGATATACGACTTGTATCTATCTATCAATCTATCATACGCTATTCCGTTCTCTCTTAATCTTCAGTTATCTATCTATCTATCTATCTATCTATCTATCTATCTATCTATCTGTGAATATATATATATATATGTGTGTGTGTGTGTGTGTGTGTGTGTAGATATGAATAGGCTAAGAATGAAAAGTAAGTGTGAGTTAGTTAGAGAGATAGGTAGAGAAATGTATAGAGTGACTGAAATTCCAAGTAGATATGAATCCCTGAGACTGAAAAAGAGAGAAAAATTTGAGATGCAAATAAATTGATATACGGATAAGTTAGAGGAGATCAACATACTGTATATATATATATATATATATATATATATATATATATATATATATATATATATATATATATATATATATATATACACAGATAGATAGTTAACTGAAAATACAGAGAGAGAACAGAACAGCCTATGATAGATAGATACAAGTCGACTTGTATACCTATATATATATATATATATATATATATATATATATATATATATATATATAT
The DNA here is from genome assembly GCA_903632075.3 of Acanthosepion pharaonis. Lineage (NCBI taxonomy): Eukaryota > Metazoa > Mollusca > Cephalopoda > Sepiida > Sepiidae > Acanthosepion > Acanthosepion pharaonis. The sequence goes on along the minus strand of CAHIKZ030002106.1, from coordinate 242,092 downwards.
ATATTCTCTCTTTTTCAGTCTAAATAATATTCATATCTACTTGGAATTTCACTCTCTCTATACATTTCTCTACCTATCTCTCTCTAACTCTCACTTACTTTTTCATTCTTAGCCTATTCATATCTACTTTGAACCTTAGATTCTCTCACTCACACTTTTACTTTTAGCATATTCCTATCTACTTCGGATATCAATTACGCTTCCTTTCTCTTTTTCTCTCTCTTTCAGACTTAGCCTATTCATATCTACTTCTCTCTCTCTCTCTTTCAGTCCTAACTTATTTATATCTACTTCGTCTCTCTTTCAGTCAACCTATTTGTATCAACGTTTCTCTTTCTCCCCTATCTTTTCACCTCTCTCTCTCTCTCTCTCTCTCTGTCTCTTACACTGTTAGTTTATTTATATCTACTTCGTCTCTCTCTTTTTTTTCAATCAACCTATTTATATCTACGTCTCTCTCTTCTTATCTCTCTTTTCTCCTCTCCCTCTCTCTATCTCTCTTTACCTTTCCCTTTCTTCTCTTTTCAGCCTTAGCTTATCTATATCTACTTCATCTCTCCCCACCTCTCTCTCTGTATTAACCTATTTATTACTTCGCCCCTCTCTCTCTCTATACCACTCTCTCTTTCACTTTTAGTCTATTTATATCTACTTCGTCTCTCACTCCCCATCTCTCACTGTCTTCCAGTCTTAACCTAACTTCCTCCCTCCTTCTCCCTCTTTCCATCTTCCTCTCTCTTTCAGTTTTAGCATATTTATATCTCCTTCGTCTCTCTCCGCCTGCCACTTTATCTCTTTCAGCCTTAGCCTATTTATATCGACTGCGTCTCTATCTCTTTCTTTCTTAACTTATTTATCTCTATCACCACTCTCTCTCTTTCCCTCTTTCTTTGAGTCTTATCCTATTCATATCTATTTCGAATCTCAGTCACAAGTTAATTTTCAAGGTTGCAGTTCTTCCTATTTCGATACCTTGTCGCAACTGACGCCATCTTCCGACGACAATGGTAGTTAGTTCATTAGCGTATTAGTAAAAATGCTCACCCCGTTATAATAGACAGATTTCCCTCTTATCAATTTTTACTGCTTTCCTCTATTCTTGCTTGCTTATCTTTTTTCTTTTCTTTTTTTTTCATTTCTTCATGATAACAAACATCACCGACCTGGCATTTTAGTTCAGAACTCTGATTTCTCAGCCGCTCGACTACCAACCTGACCGCTAAACCAAAAAGCGCACGTGCAACTTACGCTATTGTAGTCGGAGTAGTCGCTATTTGTCATGCGCAACTCTGAATCCACTGACTTCATTCATTACATCGCTATATCATTCATTCATCTAATTCATTCATTCAAGTGTGTTTCTGTATGTAAGCATCTGTGTGTTATTACGTGTGCGATAGTTTGTGTACGTGTGTTGCGTAGAGGAAAAAAAGAAAAGAAAAAAAAAGAGAACAGTGAGTTTCTATTAGAATTATGTAAAAGACGTGAAAATACATGAACGCGAAATTATTTCGCGTGATACTTTAAACAGTAAAATAGCAGAATATATTGTCAGAACAAAAACTGTCTTCACGATTTCGTATAATAAATAAAGTTGGCTATAAGTTGAAGAAAAAGGCATTATTCAAACAGTGATAGGAAATAAAAACTCGTATACGATTAAATTGGTTGTAGCCAGAATGATTAAAAAAAGGAAAATAACTTAATATATAAATACATTTACGATTAAGTTTCTGTAAAAAACAGAAAAATTTCCTTAGAAACAAAGAAAAGGGCATTGAACTGTTACGTGATATATGTCCTCCTTTATGGCTGCGAATGCTGGACAATCTCCCCAAAGATGAAGAAGAGACTTGAAGCAACAAAAAATGTGGTTCCACAGAAAGATGCTGAGGATACCATGAACCGAACAAGCAAGCAACTATGAGGTTTTGGAGAAAATGGAATAAAAAAGGAAACTTATACTTAACCCTAGAACACTAACCATGGGTATATAGTACTCAGCGCAAATTTTCCTATTTTTAATTACAATTTTCAGTACCTGATTTTCTTACCTAAATATGTTTTTCAGTTCCTATTAATGTTAACTCAAAGTACAAAGTTTGAAGTGCGTGCATGTAAAATATTTCAAATAAAGATTTATATATATATATATATATATATATTTGATATTTTCAAAATCGGGTATGATATATGATAGACAGTTCTAGTTCCACATGCCATGTTTAATGGATATCAGTTATCAGTTACCTCCTGTTAATTCCCTCCTGAAAGTTCTCCACTGCCTTTACTGGGTATTGAACTCACACTCTTTGGGTTCTGTCACTGGATCTAACTAACACCTTTATCCACTGTGCCATGTGTCCTTGAGGACACATGGCAAACACCTGAAGAAGGCTGGAGCGTACAACGACCGAAAACGTTGGCGACAAATATGAGAACAATAGTCCGAATAATGTAAATAATGTACATAATACCTCATCTCAGAAATATAGACAGATACTTTTGGAGGTTATTTAAAGCCAGAAAATATTTTTTTAAATTGTAAGAATTTTTATTTAGATAATAATGATTTACTGATACAAGTCCTATTAATTAACCCATAGCTGTGAGGAGAACAGATGGATTCATGCCTTTCCTAAAGGTATATTCCCATAAGTAAATATAAAGAACAAGACTATAATTGGAACTTGGCTCTTCAGTTTCCAATTCAGAATTGTTATCCATTACACCACCCACACATCTAAGCTTCCAGCACCTGATATTCTCAGGTACTCACTGATTTAGGTACTGACCAGTCACGACTTTTTTTAAAAAATGTTCTGGATTATGTCTATCGTGTTGCGCAGTCAAGAAAACAGAACAAAGAAGAAAAGGTGCTTTCCAGTTTGTTTCGAAATCAGTCGGATCCGATTTAGGGAAACGTAGGTTCGAGCCCGGTCGAGAGCACATTTCCTTTCAATTTCAATGCGTGTGCATACCGATAAACATAATCTTACAATTTTTTTCTTACTTCAAACATAAACGGGTTAAAAACGGTGCGTCTAATCAAAAATAGGTATCAACTAAAAAAAAAAACAAAAAAAAAAAAAGATTGAATTAATTTAAAATATCGGATTGAAAATAAATCCATTAATTCTTTTGAAATATCACGGCGCTTTCTTTACAAAGGGAAAATACAGCGGGACTAGACGTGACGTTATTCGTGGCAGAGCGGTAAAGCACACCGGGTCAAACAGTAGTTTTCCCCCACAAAGAAGAAAGCAGGTTCAGTCCCTGCCGGAGAAAACACCTTCTTTTCAAATACGCACGCGGATACATATAATACACATTGTTTGACAAGTAAAAAAGACGCGTCTATTTCAAATACGAGGTGTCCACTATAATAACGTTTGAAGCAATGAAAATGTCAGATTAAAATAAAGCTATTATGTCTTTATAAATACACACACACATATATTTCATTCAAGCATGTTTGATTAAATAATTTAGACGTATTATAGCTATTTATTTTAGTTTTAATCCTTTCGTGTTCATATTGGAATTTTTCTTAATCAATTTTCTATAGACACCAAGAAATTAATTCTTGAAATTTAAAGGATTAAAACTAAAATGAATAGACATAACACGTCTAAATTATTTTTCACAAACATTTTAATATATATATATATATATATATATATATATATATATATATATATATATATATATATATATATATATATATATAAAAGGAGAGATTATAGTTGTTCGAACGAGAGAAAAGTGCATATTTGAAAGTGAGAAGACGACGTAAATGTTTTTTTGTTATATTGTGAATTTATATATTGTCACTTTAAAATATGCACTTTTCTCTCATTCGAACAACTATAATCTCTCCTTATATATATATATATATATATATATATATATATATATATATATATATATATATATATATATATATATATAACTGTGACCTTCAAGCAGGAAAAAAAGGTTATTTACACATATTATTTAAAGGAATTGATAATTTCTTATGTCCAAGCTTTAATCATTGTCTTTTGTTTGTACTAGTGATTCAAAATCATCTTAGACTAGTGGAAGAAAGTCCCTTTTCTTTAAGGGATAATAAAACCATTAAAATTGGTCAGAGAAATGGGTGTTTTTTTAATTCTTACCATTTTTTGTCCAATGAACTTTTTAAAATCTGCCTCCATTCTTGTCTATTGTTTGTGTGTGTGTGAATAAAAATATATACATACCGTATCATACTGTATATAAATATTTTTCTTCTCCGTACATATATATTATTTTCTTACAATGAAATTATATATGTATATGTTGTATGGTGTGTAGGCTTTGTGTGTGTGCGGTTCGTTTAAATTTGTCTATGAAGTTTTTTTCTTGTATTTGTAGGTAAGAGTAATTGTCTGTTTCATATATTGGCAGAATTTTAAATTTTTTTTTTTTCGCATTTGTTGGATGTGTCGTGACATAAAGATATTTCCTGCTGTCTGGTAATATATGTATTATTTTATATCATGTATCATCTATATATATATATATATATATATATATATATATATATATATATATATATATATATATATATATATATATCATCTATTTATTTATTTTATTCACTTATTTACTTTTATTCATTTATTTATTTTTAATCAATTATTTAGCCAACACCAATAATATCTATATATCTATATATAAAACTCTGTGATTCCGTTAGCACGTCCATCCGTCACACCCTCTAAAATAGCCATATATTGATCGATCGATACCAAATTTATGGAAGAAGTGCAAACAGATAAAGGGGTACAAAGTACAGTTGGTTTTCCTAGGGTGCGTAAAAACCGCGAAGTAGGTTTTTTATCAAAGTATTTTTCCAAACAAATCTACATATTCAAATTTAATCGATTGGTTTGCTAAACTGAACGTAGAGTTTGTAAATCTCGATAAAACATGTTAGCGATGGATAACTTCAACAATACTAAATACTGTGAGGATTTCTGCACACGTTAGCGGGTTGCAAAAAATTCATATAAAATAAAAACTATAATAATATTTGCATGAATCTTAATGCCTTTATGAACAAAAGTTAAACATATCTCATATCTAAATAATTAGAACATTCCACTAGTTGAGCAATTTACTTTGAAAAACCTTTACAAACGGTCAAAAAGATGCATTAACATCTAACATCTAATTACATACAAAGAAGAATTATTTTTATGCATATAATCGAAGAATTTCGGATAAGTTTACGTCAAGAAATAACGTCTTTTAAGGTAGAAAAAGTCAAATAAATTCACGGCATAGGAAAAATTCACCAACGTCTCTATAAAAATAGGATTTCTGAATGTAAATTCTGTTTGACACACAAAGTCTTCTATCAGTGGATGTAATATCTGCAATACTCAGAGTAGATAAAGGATAAGTGAATCTTTAATTTTAACCATTTCATTATATATATATATATATATATATATATATATATATATATATATATTCCGATTACTTTTTGAATTTGTAGGTCTGATGATTTGGATCGTGATTATGATTCCAATGTAATAAATTATAAGCATGGAATATTAGTATTTGAGCCTTTTATATTATATTCTTGCTCTGTCCTGGACACAGAGTTATACCTGTATTCTATCCACTTGGACATATATATATATATATATATATATATATATATATATATTGATAATATTAATGGTCAATATATATATATATATATATATATATATATATATATATAATAATATTTTTAGTGGAATGTGCTCAATGTCTATGATAGATATAAAATATTCATTTGCATGGATACGAGTTTGTGACTCTGTGTACAACTAAATATATTTAAAGATATGCTTTGTGGTACAGAATTTTATGACTTCCATAAAAAAAGCAAATTTTATTTTTATTACGCTCAAGTTAATAATAGATAAAAATTAAAACTGAAAAACGGGCTAGCTAACCGGATTCGAACCTCGATCAACAGAGCTAAATCGAGGTTAATAAATAAAATAGAATTATCACTAAAAATATATATATATATCTGTGGGAGTGCGTGTTTATGTTTCAAATGAATATTAGTTTGTACAAATGCTTTTATATAATTATATAACAGACTCCATCATTTACATATATAAAGCATAACCTACACACATACATACGCATAAACGGATATTCATACACATGCATAATTACAAAAATACACACATAACTACAAACACACAAACACACACACACAAATATATATCAGAGAGATAGAGAGAGAGAGTCAGAGAGAAGGAGGACAGACACAGAGGGAGAAAGAAAGGATAACTCACTGACGTACATGCATTGATAAATACACATATAACTACGCTTGTAGTGCAACTTAAAGTTTCATGGTTTCCCATGTCGTCAGGCATATATGCCAATTGAGCCGCTTATTACAGTTGTTCTTATTAAATGCTGAGTCTTATGGGGGTAGCGTTAAATTATACTCAGATTCAAAGCTCAAGTTCATATAAACCCAATATATTATTTTTCGAGATTTACAAACTCTACGTTTTGTTCAATTTCAATATATGCTGGGACTCTCCCGTCGTATTCGACGTATGAGCGTCAAGCAACTCAATTCCTAGCAACCCACAGCCAGACACCTGCACATATAATTTGATTATAGTGGTGAAGGCTTTGTGCAAAACCAAACAAACTTTTTGAAGTGCCGAATACAGATACCTGGTGCACTACGTAATTACAAGGTCCCCAAACGACCCACCGCAAGTTTTGAATTCAGAGTTACCATCCAAGGCTATAGAACCCATTCTTTCCTGCTATTTACACATATTCACTTACCATATCTAAATGTATCAGCACGTATTCAAAACATGGAGCGTATGGAGGAAGATATTGGGAAAAACAAAGTAAAAAAAATGGTGCAAGCTTAAAGTACATGTTTTTTTGTTGGGAAAAAAAGAAAGGATTTAGGTTAATAAATTATAAAACGTAAGAAGCAAGCAATATGAATGAAAAGGAGGTGGTAGGCACAGTATATATATATATATATATATATATATATATATATATAGAGAGAGAGAGAGAGAGGGGGGGAGAGAGAGAGACTGCGAGAGATATCGTAAAGAGACCTTTCCAGAAACTCCTCTTTCTTTCTCATTTACACAGACACACTCTCTCTTTCATACACATACGCAAACACACACACAGACAAACATACATATATATATTAATACATATATATAGTAATAAATATATTAAAAAAATCATTAATGGCACCTATATATATATATATATATATATATATATATATATATAATATAATATAATATAATATAATATAAAAAAAATTAAATTATATATATATAAAACACTAATATTTCATGGTCATAATTTATTACATTGGAATCATAATCACGAAGCAAATCACAAATTCAAAACGAAATCGGAATATATATATATATATATATATATATATATATATATATATATATATATAATTGGTTGGATAGATGTGAGTTTGTGACCCTAGGTTTCACGCTTTAGCGATCGTCAGACAACTAATAAGTACCGCGCATATAAGATATAAATAATTATACATATATATATATTTATATACACTTTTTACACACACACATATATATATATATATATATATATATATATATATATATATATATATATATATATTGTTTGTTTAATGGCATACAAACTCTTAATGGGTCATTTAAAGCCGAAATTTAATTTTTTGGGGTACTTTACCAATTTTTTTCCTTTATACTATTAACATCTATAAAAATGTTTAAATATGTATAAAGATAGATGCGTGTGGAAATATGTATATGTAAATATTTGTGTATGTATGTGCGTGTATACCATGTGTATCGATACATGTGTATGTGGTTATATATGTAATTGTACCTGTATATGAATATATGTGTATGTGTATTTACGTAAATATATATGTGGTGTGTGTATGTAAAAACAATAAATTCTTTTATTATTACCTTAAAATCTTACTTCATCTTGATTTGAAACTTAAACTTTAATTAAGAAATATTACACATCTAAATATAGCTTCAGCTTAAATTGATGAATTCGACTCTAACTAATAAAGATTTTAACTTAACTGTCATTCTCAATACTAAAATATTACTATTATTAAATTTTTATATTTTTTTTATATTTGTTTATTAATATAATATTCAATTTATATTAAATCCCTAATTTATTTGTGGAGAAGTTAAATAATTTAATTGCTATCAAGCATTAAAATCTAGTTTATTTGTGGAGTTTTTTTTAAAATATTTAACTTACTATCAAACGTTAAGATCTGTGTTTATCTAAATTGCCCAAACATCAAGCTATACCACCCCTCCCCTTCCTTTAAAAACCCTACGTCCATCTCTTATTTCTTATCTCTTTACTTTCCCACTTCTTATTTTTTTCTCTTTTCTTTTTTTTTTTTTTTTTCTCATATCATTTCCGGTGAGTTGGCCGATTAAATAGGTCAATTTTTGATCCTTACCCAACTCCTCCTCAATATTAAGTATTGTAATAAAAACAAAAATAAAAATAAATTTTAAAACTCTCCTTTCCCTCTCTAAATTCGACCATGTCTATCATACTATTCCTCACCACCCACTATGTCACCTTATATAAGCTTAATACTGCCCTTCAAAAGTGTAAATTTTAAATTCATTTTTTTATGCTTGAAAGGGAAGTCTCAAGATCCAGAGAAAAATAAAATCTCTGGTGAAATAAATTATAACTAATGGAACCTTGTAGTCTGTTTTTCTTTTATATATATATATATATATATATATATATATATATATATATATATATATATATATATATATAAACAAACTATATATTTATATATACACAACAAACATGCACGCACATACACATATATATCTACAAACACACACACCCACACATACACATATATATATATATATATATATATATATATATATATATATATATATATATATATATATATATATATATATATAGATAGAAAGATTTTGACCTTTTAGCAAAAAATGCAAGAATAAATTCACTAAAAAATTAAACGTTTATAATAGATACGTTAGAAAGTCAACACGTACTAACAGATACGTACGCACGCACAATCTCTCTTTTTCTGTCACTTACACACACACACGCACCCACACGCACACGCACACGCACATGGAAACATATACCCTCCCCTAATTTACGTACACTTGCGTTGTGTGTCATATAGACTGTTAAATTATAAGCACTGGCAAAAATTTGAAGGTGTTATTTAGAACCCGACTAAAATCCATTTTTACCTGCTGTATCTATGACAACCAGTGCCTCCTCCCTCACCCTCCATCCCACTACCGCCACCACCGCCAACACTGATTGACATTGTTGCAGCCATCGATGTTTAAACACCAGCAATGTCGCAGCTGACATCAGGCAGAGTAACGTAACTTTTATAGTTGTCCTATTTGACTAAATTTCTCTGAAACAATACTGATCAAAACTGTGACTATGACGATGCGCATGTGTAACCACTACAAATACTACTACTACTACTATTACTTCTACTGCTTCTTACACTACTACTACTACTACTAATAATAATAGTAATAATAATAAATAACCTCATACAATATAAGGCTTGGCTCCTCTGGTTTCTGATCTTAATTGATTGGAGGTGTTAACACGTACATACTTAGCCTTAAGGCTACAGTAAATAACCCGTTCAGTAACACAAATACACTTCACAGTTTCATATCTAGTTGTCCTACCCTTCCTTTATGAGCCGTGTCGTTCAGGACATCGGCGATTATGACTCTCCACAACTTCCTATCCTTGGTAGCTCTTAAGAAATTTTGTCTTTTTGTTATCCCTCCTAAATTTTGTTCCACCGTCCATTTAATCTCGCTCTCTTGGTAGGTTATGCTTTGTTTTCGTCCGTCCCTTTCGTCTTCAATCTGTCCTGTGAGTATCGGATTTTCCACACCTTTTTTCCTCATCATGGTCCCTGGAAATGTCAGCTGTTTTTTCCTGATATTAAGATTTCTTATGGTTTTCATTTTCTTTAAAAATTCGTAGCTGCTCAAACTTTTGGTCCATTGTATCCTCAGTATCATTCTGTAGAAACACATTTTTATTGCTTCAAGTCTCTTCTTCAACTATGAGGAGATTGTCCAGCACACTCACAAGTTATAAAAAGTATGGAAAGACAAACAGACAAACACACACACACACACACACACATATAGATATGGGTATGATAAAAATGTGATATTTTTTTATATTTGTAAGCACGTATGATTTTTTCTCAAATTGTTATAAATACAGTAGTCAATGTTAATGGTTTTTTAAATTAAGTATATATTAGTGAATATACATAATATACGAACGTCGATAGCGGACTTCAGATATATATATATATATATATATATATATATATATATAATATATAATTTGATCTAAATACCAAACAAAATTGAAACCTAATAGGTTTCACCCACATCAAGCCAAAGCAGAGCAAGATTGACCTGACGATCCGTGTATGAAAAAAAATTTTTATGTCTCATTTAACTTTTTTAAATTCAAAGTTATATTTGCTCTTTTTAAAGGAGCAATTTTTCACAGCCATTTTTTTTCTTTACTCGGTTTGGAAATTTTTTCTTTGGAGCTATCCATTCTGCATGATTGCCTCAATTTCATGTTCTTAGTTCTTTCTTTTTATCCCTTATTTTTCCTTGTATTCTTAAACTTAGCATTGGTTTGTGCAAATACAAACCAAAATACCTAACATTTTTTCAGACACAATATAACTATATATATATGTCAGTTAAGTGCGATACATGATATATATAAATATATTTACAAAAACTCTATCTCTGATATTGAGCACTCTATCCCATAAGACTATATTTCTTCATAAATATATATATATATATATATATATATATATATATATATATATATATATATATATATATATATATAGTATATATTAATTAGTATATATAGAAAAAGTTGCAAATTAAAAAAATAATAATGTTTTTTATTTGCTTTATTTATTTATTTATATATATTTGATACTTCAGATTGACCTCAGTCTTTCTTAAAATTCAAATATATATATAAATAAATGAATACTTTCATAAAAAAACATTATTATTTTTTTAATTTGCAACTTTTTCTATATATACATATTAAGAAAGTATACGTGGCTTCTCATTATGCTATATTAATTAGTACATATACAGGCACTTACATTTTGATGTGCGACTTAAGTTTCGCTCAATTACAAGGGCACAAGGTCTATGTTGCTAAAAGTAAAATAAAATCTATCTTTTCTTCCAATCATACACATAATATATGCGGATAAAAAGATTTGTGATTATATAATCCCTCTGGGTTGATGCGCCATAACCCCTAACAAACCAAAAACAACCACATTCTAAGATCAATGGTTAAAAATGGATTATTATTATTATTATTATTATTATTATTATTAGCTGTATTAGTCGTAGTAGTAGTAGTAGCAGTAGTAATTTGTATAATTTTGCCCTACCGGGGTTTAGACAATCTTTATTCTTTCTCCAGTGTCCAATTTTCTTTATCTTGGCACTTTTGACTTGATTAACATCTAAATTTAACTCGAAAGAGAAAATAATGCCATAATGAAGATGTTAACTTTCCACAGTACCTTAAACAAAAGGTTAGAAAGGGAAGCCCCATGAGTATTAGAAAAAGCGGTAACAGTGGATTTGAGGACTCTATTTTCTTGAAAAACTGCTTTAAGAGAAAGATTTTATAAATTTCAACCGACAGTCATGCTGACTGGTCGGTTAATGAATACCGAATGTTTCCTTATCAGGAAACGGTCGTTCTCATCATCACATATGTCTTCTATATGTGGCACAATCCTAACCTCCTCCTGGGTAAGACGATAAACTACATCTGGCAGTAAAACTTCTGATCAGGAGGTTTTGAGGAGCGTGGAACCACTTGTTAGTGTTCCTAGGTCCACCCTGACCCGGGGTGGTAGCATCTATTAGCTATGGGCAAATAGTTAACAGCTAAACTGCGATGAAAACATTATGAAAGTGTAAAAATAGGTTTTAATACCAGCAATACATTTTTGTAAAAGTTTATTACCAGCAATAAATTTTTAAAGAAAAAAATATTACCACTAATAAATTTTGAAGAAAAAAATTAGTAGCAATATATTTTTGAAAATAAAAAAAATTGCCAGTAATAAAATTCTTGTCGATTTAAATAACCGATTGAGGTTTTGATAAGCCGTAAAACAAACCAAAGCAATAAATCCTAACCCTTACGTAAGGCAGCTGCTTAATTATTTTAATTCTTGGTAACATTGAAATATTTATCTATTTTTCATATTTCAGATTTACTTTGTGTTCTGCCGGAACAGCAAAATCAACTCTTTGCCTTCTTCTTCTTCTTCTTCTTCTTCTTCTTCTTCTTCTTCTTTGTTCTTTTTTGTTCTTTTTTGTTTTTCTTCCTTTTCTTTTTTTTCTTCTTTCTTTTTCTTTTTTTCTTTTTGGCTTTTCTTCCTCTTCTTTTTTTCTTCTTTTTCTTTTTTCTTCTTTTTTTGATCATTCTTCTACTTCTCCTCTTTCTTTTTTCTTCTTTTTTGTTCTTCGTTCTTCTCCCTCTTATTTTTTCTTCTTTTTCTTCTTATTCTTCTTTTCATTCTTTTTTGTCGTTTTTTGTTTTTCTTCTACTTTTTCTTCTTCTTCTTTCTTCTTTTTCTTCTTTCTTTTTTGTTCTTTTTCGTTTTTCGTCCTCTTCTTTTTTCTTCTTCTTTTTCTTTTCTCTTCTTTTTTGTTCTTTCTTCTCCTCCTCCTCTTTTTTGTTCTTTTTTGTTCTTTCTTCTCCTCCTCTTCTCTTCTCTTTTCTTTATTTCTTCCTCTTCTTTTTCTTTATTTCTTCTTTATTCTTCATCTTCTTTCTATTCTTCTTTTGCTACTTTTTTGTTCTTTCTTTCTTTCTTTCTTTCTTTCTTTCTTTCTTCTTCTTCTTCTTCTTCTTCTTCTTCTTCTTCTTCTTCTTTACTAATGCTTCCTGTTTTCTAGCCTGAAGGGGGAATTTGTTTGAATCTTAACTCCAAAAGTCTTATTATTGTTTCTAGATTTTCTGATTTTCTATTTGAGGCAATCCTTTACCAGATGTTTTTTTTTAATCATTTCACCCCTAGCAAAGCCGGAATGCCGCTAGTACGCAGTTGGGGGGGGCTACAGGGAAATGAAAGTGGTGGGGAGGAGACTGAGAATAAGGTGGATTGAGGAAAGGACAAAAGCTGAACGGGATTCAATAAGACAGAAGATGGCGATTGACGTTGCATTTAAACTTTTAAACATTGTAATTATCAGGAAAACAAGTAAACGAGAGGGGGTTCCACAGGCGAGAAGTGTGAGAAAAGAAACTGTTGAAGCAGAAGTGGCGGTTGCATTTAGCTATTTCAACAGTGGGACCTGGATGCCAATCTAGTCATCTCTTTCTGCGGTAGACCAGTTGCCATAGAACCCAGTCTGTCCTGCTGGAGGGGAGAAGAGGATTCATACCTTTCTCAAGGGCATTAGTACGTAAGTGAATATAATGGATTTGACTGGAATTCGAACTCGGCGCTCTAATTTCTCAATCCGAGCCGTTATTCATTACTCCACCGTAGCACGCTCAAATCCATGCAGTCGGGGCAATAGAGAGAATAGCTCGTCAGAGCAGTTGCCATGAAAATATTCGTAGAAAAGACAGAGGGAAGCCACGTCACGTCAGTGAGAAAATGACTGAAGTCAAAATGTCTGCTCAAGGCCGATTTTTACCTCAAGATTTAGGAGGAGTCTTCTTAGAAAGTTATCAAGCATGTTAGATTGTGAGTGTTTGAGCGGTACTCAGGAGCATAATCTTTTCTATCTCACAGAGATGTGTTTCATAGGATTTTCTTTAAGGTGTGTATTAGGTTTACTCTTAATCACATATTATTATTATTATTATTATTATTATTATTATTACTATTATGCATTTTAATTATCGATTATTTCATTTTCAAACGGAGATTTTGTATTATGGACTGTCTTCATCAAGTCCTGTGACTTCAGACACCACAATTCGGAGAATATTTTTGGTGCTAGGCAACGCAGACTTCTGAAGCAATGGCGTGCTAGGCTTTATTCCGATTTTCTTGGCGTCTTGGCTATGCCGATAAGCTACATCCGCGTCCTGGGTAAGACGATAAACTCTCCTACAGCAAGGCCTCTGATCAGGATGTTTTGAGGAGCGTGGAACAACCTCGTAATTGCCGGTGTTCCCAAGTCTACCCTGACCCGGGGTGGTAGCACCTGTTAGGGTCCCAGCTATGGGCAAATAGTTGAACCCACAACCTGACTCAAAATACTATGAAAGTGTAAAAATAGATTTTAATACCAGAAATACTTTTAAAAAATTAGTATCAGCAATAAATATTTGAAAAAAGAAAATATTACCAGCTATACATTTCTGAAAAATTACCAGCTATATATTTTTGTAAAAAAAAAAAGGAAATTTTGTGGGCATTAAATAACCCATTGTGGTTGATATGTCGCAAAACAAAACAAACCAATTTTCATAATTTGGAAATCAAGTCGATGATATTGAGCCCATCGTTCCAATAACAAATGGGATGATAGTGATTTTCCAAGCGTAGCTCAGATGTGGCAGAAGGCCGAAAGCTTGCTAACCATTACCCCACGTCGAGGTGCCAATGACAAGTGGGATGATAATAAACTAAACGTCCTAATTTCACGTAACTTCACTATGACGTATTTCATAAAGCTACCATTTATTGACCTTGACATCAAGGTCACCAGAAATAGACGAATCAATAAGGAGAGTGATGTCTTGTTTGGTGATTTCAAGGACGCCGTCTGTTTAGCTGTTGATATCCTATTAGATCTTGACTTGGTTGTGTTCGATCACCTCTGGCTTGTGGCGGTACGATTTCCTGTCGACTGCAAGTTGATACGTTCTACAGAAGCACCAATGCAGATGAAAGGTCTCTTTATCATGACCTTGCTTATACTCCTTCCGTACAAGCTTTCCACAAGCGCTAATGAAGTGGGTGACATTTTCCACCTTCTCACCACATTCGTCTGAATTCGTTTCTTCGAAGAAAATTAGTATTCATGGATTGGTCATGTGTCGTGAATTATTATTACTGCATGAACGTTCGCAACAGTTATCTCTTAGTTATCGTTGCAAATTGAATAACAGAAAGTCAAGGGTTGGTAATGTGTCGCATTATTATTAGGTCCTGAACGTTCGCAACAGTTTTCTGTTGGTTATCTTTGCAAATTTGGTAACAGAAAATCAGGGATTGGTCATGTGCCGTGCATTATTATTACTACATGAACGTTAGCAACTGTCATCTGTTAGTTATCGTTGCAAATTGAGTAACAGAAAATCAGAAATTTGTCATTTGTCATGCATTATTACTGCATGAACTTTCGCAACAGATTTCTGTTTGTTATCGTTGCAAATTGGGTAACAGAAAATCAGCTATTGGTCATGTGTCGTGCATTATTATTGCTGCATGAACGTTCGCAACAGTTTTCTGTTGGTTATCAATGCACATTGAATAACAGAAAGTCAGGGGTTTTCTGGTGGTTATCTTTGCAAATTTATTAACAGAAAATCAGCGATTAGTCATGTATCGTGTATTCTTATTACTATATGATATTTTGCAACAGTTTTCTGTTGGTTATTGTTGCAAATTTCTTAACAGAAAATCTCTTCAGATCGCTAAATACTTCCTAAGTATCCGCGCAGATGTTAGATTTGCTATAGTTTCGAGTGTTTATATGTTTCTTTTTAAAGTTTTAAAACCTTGTAACTCGAATCTTGTATTTTTGACATTGTCACAGGCGAACCAACCACTTCAGAATACGTCCTTCACATTCGTGATCTAAAGGTCACGAACAAAAATGTTTGTATTTCTTTCAGTTTGTGTTTTCTTTAAAATTCCCCTTGTGGTCAGCTTGCACAATGCTGTCTGCTTTCTGGTCGTCTTTTTTTACAGTTGTTAAGTCATTTAGTATGCATGTGGTCATCACAGTTGAACTGCTAGATTACAGAGTTTTTGTTCTAGTTAGTTCTGATATGATCTTTGTATTATTGTTATTCCTATTATTAAAAATATTTTTGACCTTTTTTTCTTAAGCATTTTACCTCAAGCAAGACGGGAGTGCCACTAACACGCAAGGGGTTACAGAGAGTGAGAGCAAGAGTAAAGAGGGGTTTTTTGAGGAAAGGATAGAGAAAGACGGGGATCAAGTTCAAGGCATCAGATGATGTCGATTGACATTACATTTGAATATTTGAATATTATAGTCATCAGGGAAGCAAGTAAGAAGAAGGGAGTTCCACTGACGTGAAGTGCGAATTAATAAGCTCTTGGAGTAGAGGAGACGGTTACATTTAACCGTTTCGACAGTGAAAGGGTGAGACCGAGATGCCAACCTAGTAGCACGCTTAAATTCATGCAGTTTGGGAACCAGTCTATATTTGTTTTATAGTTACATGCCGAGTCATAAGATTATTACCTAGGGAAAGTGAAGGATGTGCTTTTTTTATTTTGGTGTTGCTTCCACTTAATAAAACAAAAGACAGCTTTTAACAACAACAACAACAACAACAAAAACTTTAATGGACAAAGCTCATCGCAGAATATCAGCTCTGCTTGCGACAACTATTTTGGGGATTTCCGGAAGAAATGGGACACAAGTGTTGTTGTTGTTATTAGTATTATTGCTGTTATATAGGAATAAAGTGTCACTGCCGAGACTTGAGTTTGAACATAGATCGCCAGTGAGCAAACACATTATTGAATTAAGTATACCACATATGTAGAATGTCGAAGGCACCTCGAAGTGGTGTAATGGCTAAAAAGCTTGTCTCGCTAGAACAATTACGACTGAAAACAAGTTCGATCCTCACTGGGTGCTCAATACTTCCGGCTTTGTTAAAATCTAAGCTCATCTTAGAAAAATTTATAAAGGATGTCACGTGACGTCTAATTGATCCCTATATTCTATTTATGAGTGCATTGGATATATGGATGTTTTATTTTTTTTTTAAAGTCCCGCATTGATTTCGTCCAGTTAAGTGAAGTTACTGCCACAGTTAGGGCTGTGTTTTTTTTTTTATTACTAACAAAATTTTGTTTCTTGTATATAGTTCTGTACACAATTGTAAATACTCAGTGGGGCTTTTAGATTTTTAAATTGTTATTTTTATTCCCCCTCCCCCACAGACAATGAATTGTATATATGGGGACTAGTTAGGACTTCATAGAGTTTCTGAAGCATCATGGTGGATGAGGTAAAAACGGTAAGTAAGAATGAGTTGTTTTGGTGAAAGGAATATTATTTGCATGGTTCGGTCAGTGTTTAATAATAAGACAGAAGAAGACCATCCTTTTCTCCATTCCCCCTTTTGGCTTATGTACAATAAATATTAACACTATAATCTAGTCTCTCCTCTATTACTATACGGAGCGCTATTCTCTACTCTGTTCACTATACTATTTCTCTATTCAGGTCACTATACGGATTACTATTCGAGCGAGTATTATCGAGCAAGTACTATTAGTGTGAGTGTTATTCGAAGGCGTTTGACACCAGTATTGTTCAACGGCGTTACTCTAGTTGTATCTGCGATTACAAAGTCTCTACTACAACGAGAATTACGAAAGTGACAACGAGTATTCGTTGGCATCATAAAAATTATTATTATTATTGAATGAGTGAGAGTCACACACCAGCAATTTCAATATGCAAATATATGAAACTCAATATACACATTATGACATCCGCTTTGATAAGAGTATAGCACTCACATGCGTCACAGCCAAATGTGTGAGATATTGTTCAGGTTTTGATAAAAGCACCAAAAGTTTCATTGATTGATTAGTTTAACGGCACATCAACACTCTGATGGGTCATTTAATGCTGACATTTAATTTCTTGAGCTCGAAGTAATAAACATATAATATATGTTATTCTGCTTTCACAAATTGAATACATGGTCAATAATACTCAGCTTTTATGCATCTACATATTTGTGTTGACATAATTACTAGATGTAGTGATATGTATTTTATGTTGTAGTTTTGTTGAAGTTATATTTTGGAATACAGTTTGATTTCTTGGAGAAATTGTAGGATATTATATGGATTACTGTCATGAAAGAGTTCGTTTATGTTTGGTTTTGTTCAGCAGCACATCAACACCTATATGGGTTATTTAATGCCGAAATCTAAATATTTGGAACACAATTTTATGGCTTCAATCAAATATACTTTGACCACAATTGTGTGCCTTCAACCACAGATAAAATGTATTGTTGGTAAGGGGAAAACGCTGTTACGAGGGGGGGTAATTAATTTGAACCTTTTAAAACCCTTTATTCTACATTCAACATCATCACTTGATAAGACACTAGAGGTGTTGAAACAAAATGGCTATTTTTGTAGTGATTTTATAACATACTTATGTTATAATTTTTAAATAAATAATTATATATATATATATATATGTATATATAATCCAAAGGCACCCATCAAATTACTTTAATCTTAATAGAATTTAAATAAATTTTATCCTTATTATACTCCGTAGTAAAGGAATAACTAATAACAAAAGGTGGATACTAGAAGAAAAATTTATTGTATACAAGTACAATATGAAATACAATCTTGCAGTTATACACTCAGGTGAATCTAGTAGTGAGTTCCACTAATTGGAAGGTCGGACGTGCTTGTGTCGTCCCCAAAGATCTCAATAAATTGAGTTTTTTCGTAGACAGTAGACTTTATAGGTAAAATACCTATAGTGTAATCATTCATGAAGCAATGACTGGTTATTCCATTACATCAGTATTGCTGGCCATTTTGCTTTAAAAATGTATTCTTAGTCATTTTACTATTACAATTTATTGTTGGTTATATTTCTTTTATAGAAATATGTTGTAGTTATTTTAAATGAATATTTTTTTTTAACTTTCTTAGTGTTTTGTTTTGTTTTTGTTTGGGGGGATCACTTTTTCCTATCACCGTGACTCTAATAATTGATAACTAAGCTAAGATGCCAGTGTACCTTTTAAGAACAAAATTAAGAAACAAGTTCCACGCTTCTCAAACTATCCAATCTCCTGATCAGGGTCATTGCTGCCAGATGTAGTTTATCGTCAAGCAGCACAAGTGTGGCCAACTGAAAAATATCTTCATGCCAGTTAACCTTGTTTTGCTGCCAAATAATGAAATGTAATGCCCAACATACGATGACTAGCTCAGTTTTTAATGTTTAAAGCTATGAGCTTTTCCTACTACCCTACCTCTCCAAGGACCCATGGCACAGTGGATAAAGGCGTTAGTTAAATCCAGTAACGGATCTAACTAACGCCAAGGGATATCTATGAATGCCATGTTTCTCAAGGATAAAAAACGTTGTTTAGATCCAGTGACATCAACCAAAAAGTGTGAGTTCAATATCCAAATAAGGCAGTGGAGAACTTGGAGAAATTTCAAATAACAGGAGATAAAGGATAACTGACATCCATTAAACATGAACGTGGAACTAGAACAGTCTATCCATAAATTAAATAAAGGGGTTCAGTTCGACATTCCAATCACCTGAAGAAAGCCAGAGCGTACAACGACCGAATAGTTGTAATAAATATGGTGACAAAAATGAGGACAATAGTCCGAATAATGTAAATTATTATTATTATTATTAGTAGTAGTAGTAGTTAGTAGTAGTAGTAGTAATTATCTACTTTGATTTCTGTCGTACAGTCATTTCCTTTCAGGTCTCAACCAGAAACATTTGTTCTTTCTTCCCCAAGACTAAACATGTAAATGTTAAAACCTCGAATCAATTAAAATCATGGGAACCATACGTAATGCCACATCAAGATGTTTATTATTATTATTATTATTATTATTATTTAGTAACTGGTTGTTATTATTATTATTGTTTACTCATTTAGTAACTGGTAGATTACAATAGACTGACACCAAATCTCGATACTCCAGTATTCAGGTCTCATCATTTTATAGTTGAAATAGCTAGATGTAACCGTAAGTTCTATGCTAACAGTTTCCTCATTTGGGCTTCTTCCCAGTTAACTTTGATCTTCAAAAATTTAAATGTAATGTCAATCGTTATCTTCTGTCTTCTTTATATTTACACATTACGAAGGGCTTTATCTATGTAAAATGTGTGTGTGTGTTTAATTGCTCAGTGAAAATGTCAAGATGCCACTTCTGACCTAAAGGTCTCTAGTCGGCACCCGGAAAGAAATGAGTACACCAGAAATCAAAGGAAATAAAACAACAACAACAACAACAACAATAATAATAATAATGATATGTTGTCAGAATGTGGTACGTCTTTGCTATTATTTTCCCAGTTGTCATTGTGGCTTTGGATCCATATCACCGAACCTATTGATCTAGAGATATCAGTATCAGCTGATATCTTGTTAAATGGGAAACAGCTGACCTCTCACAAAATGATTTCGGACATTTATTTATCAGCTACGTGAAGTGGTCCACAAAAGGACTATGACAAGCGACTAGGATCGAAAAAATGTCCCTCAATGATGATAAATTACTATTTTAGCCACGTATGACAAGAAAAGGAACAATGTTCTCTATAAGACAGTGACCCCTACCTGCGAAAAATGAAAAGAGAGGGCTTAATGAGAGAATTTTTGAGAAATGAGAAAAAAGATACCCGTTAGACTGTTCACTTTTCCCCTCGATTATGCTTAATTTCGGCTATAGCAGTAGGTTACAACCCGAGAATAAAATCTGCTTACTCTGGGAAATTCTCGTGGTCTTAAAACGATCTGGTCGAAGGGTTATTTTTAAGAAACAAGCGTTTGACGAAGAAGATGCATCCTAAGAACTAACCTGGTATCTGATTTGTAGCTGCAACACTACAAAAAGCTACATTAAGTAAGTCAGAATAAAGGCGAATAAAGCAGGGATTTATCTGTTTGAGGTCGTACGATCGATAGAGTAGACCCATAAGAAAAACGAAAAATTGTAAGGAAGAAGAGAAAATAATAATAATAAGAAGACTTAACAATAAACACAGGTAGAACAGTTAAAGCTAATCGTCAAGACATCGCAAAAAGAAAATGAACTTTTTTTATTGACACGGAAGTCCCTGCAGATTGCAATGTCTCTTTGAATATATTCAAAAACTATCAAAACACAAGGACCTTGAAATAGAAATCTAAAAAAAGGGGCACATGAGGATATCAACAATTCCAATTGCAGTTGGAACCCTCGGATAGACTGGAAAAGACTTATTGAAGGGATTCTATTTAGCCCAAGCCTTAAAGAAATACAAAACATTGTACTCACTGACGAAGGGCTTTATCTTATGTAAAATGTGTGTGCTCTTAGTTTTTTGTTGTTGTAGGTGGAGGGGGGATCTCAAACAATGCTCAGCGGAAAATGCCATGATGCTTTAGGTCTCTTTTTGGGACCCAGAAAGAAATGAGTTAAAAATAAATATGCACACAGACATAACAAAGTAGCGACATATATGCATTGAAAAATATGCAAAAATCATAAAATCGAAACCACTGAGAGACACAGTTACCCCAAATAATCCAAATTGAAAGGGAAATTGTTGTGGGGCTCTCCCCTTTTTACATAAGATGGACTCATCCAAAGTATACTTATACTGACAGAGAGAATACCTGCTGTTGAGATACGTCGAGATACAGTCTCGACGTCTGTCGAACTCTGCTTTGGCAGATTTCAAAAACAAGCTTTGCCGAAGGGCAGGGTTTCGTCCGATGAACAGTAGGAATTCCCTGAACCCGTCTAGGCGGGTTCAAAGGGTATATTTTAGCCGAGCCTACGGGCTCAGAGAAACCCACTTTTGCTCGGCCTCGTGCCACATATAATTCCTTGTAGGTGGGATATTAAATACCGAGATACGTTGAGAGATACAGAAAACTCACAGACACAGATAGAGAGAGAGAGATGATTACGGCTTTACTTACAGAGAC
>CAHIKZ030002106.1:185000-210000 GCA_903632075.3 Acanthosepion pharaonis | reverse complement strand
ATATATATATATATATATATATATATATATATATAGATAGATAGATAGATAGATAGATAGATATCCTGCGTAATAAATCTGGCATTTTCATAACACGTTATTTTTAATGTGATACGTTTATAATAAGTTTTAAAATGGAGATAAAATTTAAACCAGGTGATAACCATTTTCAATTGACTGAATAGAATTTGGTCTACAATTTACTGATAAATACCAGGTGAGGAACGAACATGCCTCTATTAATTTGAAAGATGAGCTCCCTAGCAGCGTCATTAGACAGCATTCAAGCAAATAGAAAAATAATCGTTAAGCATTGCCAGATGTGTGTTTTTTAAATCATTAATCCAGTGAATATGATTCACTATCCTGTCGATTTCGACTTGAGAAACTAATTTAAAAATAAACCGCTTTATTATCTACAGAGATGATTTAATGAGAGTAGTGAAGGCTTGAGTAGATTCTTCTTCTACGAGCCATGTCCCTTCAGGATCTGCGCAATCTTGGCTCGCTACAATTTTGTGCACTTTGTACCCAAAATGGGACCTGATCTGAAAAATAACCTACAGTCAGTCTGTTGTTTACAGAGGCAAAGAATGGCTTGTTATTTCTAACGCTTTCAAAACGAAACTGCTCTTCATTAATCATCGAAGAGACCCCTTTCTACCGTCCTTCAGCATGGCTGATGGTAATCTCCAGGAGAGTGACAAGTTGCGCCTTCTCGGGCTAACCTTCTCAGGTGATATGAAATGGAAATGCTATACTGAATACATTGCTAGATATGCTGCTACGGAAGCTGGTTAACAGTACTCTGCTAGACAGTTCATCTCTTCAGAATTTATCTTGCATATCTATAAGTCTACCATTCGTCCATGCTTAGAATATTGCTATCATACATGGCCTGGTATTAAATTCATTAAGTCGAGGTAACATAGAGAAGCGGTCATACAAGCAATTAGCATGGAAATATTTATAGAAAATGTACAGGGAGGTAACCTTACGGCGGTCGGAAAGTGACGGGTCAGGACCAATATAATATTATTGGTCCTGACCTGGCGTATCGACTTCTGTCACTTTCTCATGGACAATGTAAGGTTAAATCCCTGTATTTTCTATAAATATTTTCATGGTAATTGCTTTTATGCTTTTTCTGTTTTTTGAATTTATAAATTTAAGTGCAGTACTAGACTGGCTATATGGTATCATGATTTTACAATTAAATTGGCTAGATGTAACCGTAAGTTCTATGCTAACAGTCTCTTTTATCGCTTTTCTTGCTTGTGGGACTCTCTTCCGACTCCATGCTTTCCAGTCAACTTTGATCATCCAAAATTTAAATGCAGTTTGTAATTCACATTTTGGGATATTTCTTTTACTGAGAACTATATAATGTTTTCTTACAGTTGATATTTAATTCTTTCTTCTCACTTTCCTGTACTACATTCTGTAGGCGTTCTTGTAGTTTTCTTTCTGTGTCTGCTATCAACACTATGTCATCTGCATATCTAATGTCATGTGAGTATCAAATTTTCTAAGCCCTTTTTCTTCATTATGTACACTAGAAATTTCAAATCACTCTTTCTGATGCTAGGAACAATTATCTTTTTGTTTCCATTGTACTTAAAACTTTATATTTTATGAAATACTAAAGAGAAAAATTATTTAATAAAATCGCCATTAGCTTCAACACGGCCTTCAGAAGAGTTTGCTTTCTCTTTGTTTAAGTTTGTAAATGCTGCCATAATCCTTGCCTTCAGTTCATCTTTGTTGTTACAAGGAGTTTTGCTGGTCTCTCGTTCAACTCGAACCCACACAAAATAATCAAAGGAGTTGCAGTCTGAGGAATTAGGTGACTAGATGTAAGGAATGTGTGGTCGCAGAAATTGTCTGACACCCATGATAGGGTTCTCTTGCTTTTGTAGCATGGTGCAGCGTCCTGTTGCCAGAAACAAGGTCTTTCAACATCCACCCTTTTGACCCAGGACAGCGCTACCTCCTCAAGGCACTTGATGTAGGCTTCCATATTCAGTCCTCACCGCCAAATTCTGGAGTTCTTTTCTTATCAGAACGATCAGAGTGAGTTTTCCGAAATTCCGTACCTTCGTAATCACCATTAGACTCATCTAACTCTTTCTAAACCCTCTTCTTTGTCTTCAGATACACACCCAAATCCTCTGAAATGGTCGTATTGGACATTCCCTGCGAATGCTAAGCAGCACAATATGGCGTTTCCAAATTTATGACGGATTTAATTGCGTCATGGTGCTCTTTTTCTAAAATTGACCCAATTATACTGTGCAGTCGACAAAATCAAAAACAAACAACGCGCATGCGCAAAATTAAAAATATTAAAATGGCGACAATTTACTCTTTGCATGAGGTAAAATTAGCTAAAGAAACTCCAGGGGACCATCCCCCTCAGACAGAAACTTTCTTTCGGAAGATGGTTGGGGTGATTATCCGGCGGCTGAGGCCTTCCCGGAGGCGGAAGGGCCGAGCGGTGTTTAAGCAATTTGCTCACAGCATTGACGTCAAACCCACTTTAAACCTTTCCCTTACATTCGGTAGTGATACAGTCGAACTGCAAAAAAGAAATAAAA
Organism: Acanthosepion pharaonis; assembly: GCA_903632075.3. Taxonomy (NCBI): domain Eukaryota; kingdom Metazoa; phylum Mollusca; class Cephalopoda; order Sepiida; family Sepiidae; genus Acanthosepion; species Acanthosepion pharaonis. The sequence continues at coordinate 207,403 of CAHIKZ030002106.1, read as the reverse complement.
CTACAATTAAATCAAATAAATATAAATAAATAAAAAGAGATATATATTCACACAAAAAATATATATATATACGCACAATTCAAACACAAACACACACACACATATATATATATATATATATATATATATATATATATATATATATATAAAGGAAAAGAGAATACATTAAGGTTCCATTCGTTATAATTTAAAGGAAGAATAGATATAGATAGATAGATGCAACTTTGCTGTTACGAAAATACGACACTAAATAAAAGTGACTCAACTGTTAGTTAAATATTTATCTGGTATCTTTAACGCTGTTCGATATATATATAGGATAATCTTCAAGTACAGAATTGTGTTTTAAGGTATCTGTTTGTTCACCCATATCCTTGCATTCAAAATATGTTCTTTTGATAGATAGATAGATGAATGATAATAACTTAAATAATAGATGAATAGATGAAGAACAGATTTATATATACATATATATATAAATTGTCCGTTCTTCATTTTATATATATATATTATAATATATATATATATATATATGATATTTATTGAATAAATAATAAATACCGCGTTTTATAATATATAAATAATTATACATATATATATTTATTTAAATATTTATATACATTTTTTAAAACACACACACACACAATATATATATATATATATGGATAGATAAACAATGGAACAAACTTAGATAGATGAAGAACAGATTTATATATATATATATATATATATATATATATATATATATATATATATATATATATATATATATATAAATTTTAAGATAAAAAAAAGATAGATAGATAGATAGATAGATAGATAGATAGAATAATAGATAGATAGATGCAACTTTTACTGTATATATACTATATATATTTGCAATCTATTCGTTTTTAGTTTTTATTAAATCAAGTAATGGAAGTGGTCTTAAAATAAAACGATACACACATATCACGCAGACTTTTTTTTAGACTTTATATATATATATATATATATATATATATATATATATATATATATATATATATATATATATATATATATCTTCTATGTCAACATAATGGACCATCATCTTTGATAGTGAATATCTTTGTTTAATTGTCCATATAAAAACAATCTGTAAATGGTTCCTTTGATCCAAAAGCTTAGATCAAGGACTAACATAAAAAAATATCAAATGTTGGACAATTTTTGTCTTTATTTTCTCCAAAACTTAAAGGAACCATACGAGGTTTAGAACGGCTCATGATCAAACGTAATAGGCATTCATTGTCTGTTATATATAACAATATATGTTTGAATAATGACCTTACCCCAGTACACTATATATATGTGTGTGTGTGTGTGTCTGTGTGTCTGTGTATATATATATATATATATATATATATATATATATATATATATATATATATATGTGGAGAGAGAGAAATAAGTGAAAAGAGGAGGAACCAGTGAGAGAGAGAGACAGTAGGAGTGATAAAGGTCTGTGTGTGAGAGAGTTTTTTTCATTAATACAAATATAATATTTATCACTTTGCTGGTCGATGTTATATTCAGCTTCCTGACTCCAGATTTTCGTAGTCACATCACTTTGTAATCGCTCTGTCCATTCGTCAGTAGCTATCAGTATTCTTTTTCGTTCTTTTTTTTTTTCTCCCTTTCGGCTCTGAGTGCCAAATATAAAATATAGACAGATAAATAGATCGACGGACTGTCTTACATGTTGTTATTAACTGAGTTATTTTAATTTCTACTCCATATTCTTCAGACAATATGATTAATGGAAAATGTTTCGTCTTCTGCAGCTTATCATTTGTGGGTTATTTAAAGCCAGAAAATATTCTAGAAGTCTTACTACTTAATCCATAGCTGGGAGATATGTAGTGTATTCCCACGTAAGTGAATATAAGTTTTGGCAGTGCTATCGATACCTTTAATGGAGAAATGAGAATCGTGAAATTTGACGCATGCCACTTAACATTAGGTTAATTATGGCCTGTTAGAAGCAAGTTCTTGTATTCTAGATGAACCATCTATATAGGTTGGTGCAGTTAGGCAACAGTCTTTCCTTTACTCAAATATGTTTGCAGACCAACCAAAATTCTTTGTTAAAGATTTCTTATTTATTTTATCTATATCTCGAACGATTTTCTTTGTTTTTGGTATATATATATATATATATATATATATATATCAAAACTCGGCATCCGATTTATTATTCCGAAACGTTATCCATTACAATTGTTTTTTTACAATTGATTACTGCACCTTATGTGGCCGTAAACCGATAGTATATGTTTAAATTAAAGCGACCCTTAACTCAGGCCTATACAGTGCGTGTAGATCTTCAGGCACTTGGGGTCGATTGTCAACTCTCAAAATTTCGTAGCTGGAATTGAATTAAGGTATTAAGTTTGTGAAAGAAGTTTTCACCTTTGGATTAAATTAAGTTTATTATTCAAGATACTGAAGTAAGTAACGTTTATTTATTTTATTTGAACTTGAAATACTTTATCTTTAAACAAACTTTTTCGGTGTGAAATAACAAAGAAGTTTCATATAGAATTTTATCAAAAAAAATAAATAAATAAAAAGTTAATATAAATTAATATTTTTCTGTATGCTGTTGTTCTTCAACAATGACGATATGAAATTAATTTTTTATGAATATTTTATGTTTTACTTTAACAGAACAAACAGGTATTATCATTTTTTTAAAGTTTGTTGAATTTTTCTGTTTGTTTTTTTTTTTTTTTGTTTTTAAGCATTCCAAAATACAAAAAAATAAAATGTACACTAGTACGCAAGGGGTTACAGAGAGTTAGAGCGAGAGGAAATAGGACTGATAGAGGAAAGGATGAAGAGAAGAATAGGGGATAGATCAAGGCATCTGGAGAGGTCGATTGACATTACATTTGAATAGTTGGCGATTATAGCTATCAGGAAAACAAGAAATGGGGAGGGAGTTCCACGGGCGAGAAGTGCGAGACATGAAGCTATTGGAGTAGAAGAGACGGCTACATTTAACAGTTTCGACAGTGAAAGATGGCAGCCTAGTTGAATGCTTAAATTCATGAAGTCTGGGAACCAGCGAAAGAAGCTCATCGGAAAAAAAGACAGAGGGAGTCAACGGCACGTCTGTGAGAAAGCGACTGCAAACGAGATGCCAGATCAGGATTTTTTACATTGCATATCCGTCTTTGGATTTTATCAAGGACCTCGAGACAAACAGAAGGGGCTCCAGACCATATATGGCAGCAATACTCCATTCAAGGGCTTCTGTCATTCCTAAATAAAAATTCTTTCTTCTATGTGACGTGTCATCCACTTGCTTAAGCCCGCCAGGTATGTCACGCGTTGTTTTCCCTTGTTTCTCTTTCCCTCTATTCGACCCGTCAGTATCAGATTCTCTGGGCCCTACTTCCTCATTATGTCCCAGGAAATTCAGCTGCCTATTCCTGATATTAAGTAATAGAAGCGTAGCCCGGTGTTGCCCGTGCTTGATTCAAAAATCGTACGACTCATACAGCAATCGCTATCACTTCACTTAAAATATTTTTGCCCTTCCTTGCCTTTAAAGGATTGCCCTATGGCGTCCTGATATTGCTACATGCCTTACTTCTTGCCTATCTCACACTGTAAATTTTTTCTAAGCTCTATACCAAACATTAAATCTGTTACGAAAAAAGAACAAAACAAAATGAACACAAAACGATCAGCTTTAAAAAGGACTCGTAACTGGAAAAACCGAATGAAAAAAAAATGTTAACAACAAATACTTTTTCACACCCAACCCAGTTCTGCGGAATCAGAATCAACGTTGAGTTTAAGCAAGCGAATGAGCCAATTGGAGTAAAGTGCCATGCAGATTTAAATTTTTCCCACTTGTGACGAATGCAGCTATCGATTTTTTTTGCATGCTAGCATGCTAGTTAACATTCTTGTCAGTCAGCTGTTGGCTCTCACGCTGGCCAATAGAATCTTCCTGCCTATTCGTGGCAGCCAGCTATTGGCTCTCACTCTGGCCAGTACAAAATTGCCGCAAACTACATGAAAACTGCCGTAGAAGCATGAAAAATCGATTATTTCCACTATCGATGGGAGTTGGGAAATGCAAAGTCGGTCTTTGGCCTTCCCACTAACTTGGAGCATGTACATGTAAATTTTGGTCCAAATCCGTCGAAAATTGCGGCCGTGCATTCATTACACACACACACACACACACACACACACACACACACACACACACACACTTTAAATACACACACCACACACAACACACATCCTGCCTTTTTTTTTAGAATAAGTCTCCTCCTTATTTGCATTATCTCTAAGACCTCATCTTTAAAAAACACGCTTTGAATATTAAAAAAAGAATCGTAACGTTGTTTCACTGCGAAATTAATGAAAAATGATACTTATTAAAGAATTTATCACAAAGTTAATGTCAAAATTTAAATTCAATAAATTTAATATTTTACAATTATTAAAAATATACACAAAAATCTAAAGACAATAAAATCATTAGTGTCAGGTTAATATTGTCTTTCTTTTACATTTTTTTCGATTATTTTAAACAGCAAAATTCGTAAAAAAGTCATTATTAAGAATTTTCTCACCGAAAGTTTATTTAATTCTTTTTCTTTATGCTATTATTCTTCATAGTAACGAATATCTTGATTATAAAATTCATTTTTTAAAGAATAATTTGTTTTTCTTTTAACATGTGAAGCGCAGTATGATGATACGATCCTTGTAAGAACATAAAAAAATATAATATAACTTATTATCCGGCTAATTTTCAAAAATGACTATATAGTAATTTGCGCATTTGTAAAAATTTGAATAAAAATTTAATTTAATATTTTTTTTCTATATTATTCTTCATAACAAATATATTGATTTAAAAAATTATTATTTACGGGTATTTTTTTTAATGTATATTGAATGTTACTAGCGTTGCTGTTGTTAAAAATGTAAAACAAATTAACCAGTTGCTTACTTTTAAAAATATACTGTAAAAATATTAAACTGGTTAGTTTTGTTCACATAATCGTATTTTATTGTGGGTGGGGTTGATTGATCTGCGCGCGATTATCCAAATTTTAACGAGGAAGGTTCAGTTTGCTGTCTAACTTTAACATAAGAAGGACCCAAGCCAGTGAAACAGTTTTGGAAATCTTTTGGAATCACGAAATTCCTTAAAAACAACGGGAAGTATGATAAGATGACAAATTTCCACATTCATATAGACTTTAAAATTCTAAATTCTGAATTCTAAACTTCCAGACTTTAGAAAATACTGTGTATATACTTCTCATAAGGATTATTTTTAATAAAATAAAAGTTTAAGTTAATATTTTTTAATTTCAGTGCCCCCAAATCTTTCTCAAAATGATCAAAAAATACTGTGTAACAGGTTGTCGTGTTGACTATAATTAAGAAAATAAAGTTTGTGTATTTTGTCTTCCCCAAGATCAGAATGAACGAGAACGGTGATTAAAGGAGACATCACCTCTGACAAACCAAATGCTGTTGTTTGTGGATGGTATTTTTCATCTGATTATGGCACGGTTGTTATTACGAGAACGATGGGCATCTTAGTAAAATGTTTACATGTAGGACCAAAAAACTTATTTAAAACGATCCCAGTTACAAAATTAGAGGCAACTTTTTATATGAAAAAATTATATATTGTTGATGAAATAGGATGTGACAATAACAGAGGCTATCAATCTATTTTCAAAAATTTGACATTGTTTTAATAAGTACTGGATAAATAAAAATGTACTTAACTTTTTGATTATGTTCACCTTTTTAAAAATATTCGGAAAAACTAGACTATTGAACCTACTTCTGAATTATTGTTTTATTCTGAAGGCAAAGAGACGATAGACAAATGGGAAATTGTAAAATATCTTTTTGAGTATGTTGTTGCATACCTACAAACGATAATGGGTATACCCCCAATTCCCATAAATACAGTAGCGAATACTGTAAGTCTAGCTTAGTGAATTCCTTATGGAATTCACTTGACTCACTTCTAGCAGTTGACTACTTCTTCTACGCGCCACTGGCGCATCTTATACGTGTTGTTCTTGTCCTAAGTATTATCGTTCATTATCAACCTTCGTTTGATTATTCTATTCAGTAACTTTCGCCCAATTTGTTAAGTTGTTGAAACTGACTGATGTAGCAGTTTACCGAAAACCTGTTGACTGACAAAATTTTTCCAATTGTTTAATTTTTTTTGTGATCAAATTCTAGCTACCATTAAAACACACCCATTATTAAATGAGTAGGTTAATACAGAAAGAGTTAATTGCGTTGAAAAAGTTAAAATTTTGAAAACTTATCTGCGTCAAAGAAATATAAGGTGATACTAAGAAAAATGTTCCATTGAAAAAGATGATATCAGATTTAGATGATGAACATTTGTTATTTCTTTGTAATTCTGGAAAATGACAAAAAGAATGGAAGGAAATCAAGGAAAAAGAATGAAATCATTAACAAGAGATATTAGTTCAGCCATTGAACATACATGTAATGGCTAAATTCTGCAAATTAATTGAAACAACGGCTTTAGTTTGCTTTCTTTCATCAGACGGTCAGTTTTAGACACACTGGAGTAACAGAGTATAATTAATTTCTATTTTTTCCTTAGATTAGGTCATTTGCAGTGGTGTGCAGTAATATGAATCTACTTTGGTGGTGTATGATGAAATTTGTTTGGCCTTGCGTCATCCGTGATTGCATCAGATTTTCATCACGCTCAGACACTATTGTCTCGGCTGTCGATTAGTTGTCCTAAGTCCACTGTCTGGACGTTAACTCCAAGGAAGTGTACGAAAATTGTAACTTTGCACGAACACAATGGCAAGCCTTACAAGAGAACAAACCAAAGTACTAGCCACTAGCTCGGAAACTCTCCAATCGAGAATCTGTTATCAATCTGAAAGAAAAGACTTCGTGGAATGGACATACGAAGTACTGACATGTGCACAGGGTCATGTTTCATTGGAATAATGCGAAAAATAAGTAAATAATAATGGAATTATTCGTTTTTGTTTCAATTCATTTGCACAAGGGTGGAAATATTTGCTGGCTTAATTTTGTTATGTTTGGTGAATTTATCACAGACTGTTTAGAAAATGAATTTGCAAAATTAAGACAAGGTTCTGAAGTGCATATTTTATAACTGTTCAAAATGGTATTGAAAAATTTCAGTATTGAAAAAACTAAAACTACTTCTTAAATGTTGAAATCAAAGAATAAAACTTAGATCCAGGTTGTAATTGCTAAAAATATGGATATTTAATGAATGAAATTGGATGCCAAATATTTGATAATTTAACTGACCTTGAAACTAGGACGTCTAAATATATTAAAATCTCACTTTTATATATAGCAGGTTATACTACAAGAAAAGATTGTCCCACAGAAAAGGAAATATTTAATAATTATTTTTGTTTTCAAGAATATGAACATTTTTTAAAGAAATAGATTGTGGTAATTTAAAAATTCCACTGATTGATTTTAATTTTAAAAATATGTGTACTAGTAATATCTATTATTGTATCACAGCAAAATAAATATTTTCTTTATCGTCTATGAAACATATTGTACATGTAATAATAACAATTAGATTTGTGAAGATTATCAAAATTATAGTTTCTCTGAAATTCACATTTTTTTGTAAAGTATTTTCAGACTTTGTTCATACACGATTTTGTAAACTGCTGAAATTGCTTTCGGATTGTATTATACAATTATATTTTCTGTAATCAATTAGCATAAACAGATTAACTCATTATTTTTGCAATGATATCTAAATAAAATTTTTATACATACAAATGTTCAAATAAATGATCTGTTTATGATAAACTATACTAACAACAACCGGCCCGAATGTACGAGAAATTTCGGTAAATGTAGTTAATGAGTATTTACTTAAATATTTGTACACACACACACACATACATACATACATATATATATATATCGCTTGAAGATGAAACAGAACTAATGCTTTTAATTTAATTTATTATATGATTAAATTTGAAGTTTTTAGCTTCAGTTTTTGAAACATGTTTATTACTGTGTAGCAAGGAAACCATATTTTAAATCAGTTAATTTATGATATTTATGCTCTGTAAATTTTCATTGAGCATTATTTTGTAAAAATAAAAAAAATATCAATAAAAACACCGGATTATATATCTTACTGTTCTTTCTTTTTTATATGTATATATATATATATATATATATATATATATATATATATATATATATATATATATATATATATATATATATATATATGTGTGTGTGTGTGTGTGTGTGTGTGTGTGTATATATAGATATATAGAGAGAAAGAGATAGAGAGAGATTTAATACAAATAAAATTTTGTCACTTAATTGATTTATGTTATCTTCAACATCCCGATTCCAGACTTTTTCAGGCGGAATGTCCGGGAATCACTCCGTCCACTCGACAGGGTGGAGCAAAAGATTATTTATACTTCTCGTTTTTTCTTTATTATATGCACTATTCTTGTCACTGCTACAAGTGGTTTTTTTTTATTTAGTATTTTATATTTTCATATATTTATATAAAATATGTGTGTGTGTGTGTGTGTGTGTGTGTGTGTGTGTGTGTGTGTGTGTGTGTGTGTGTGTGTGTGTGTGTGTGCTTTCGCGCGCATGCGCCATTATGGCCGTCTATTCGTATATACGTAGGATGGCGTGGTTATGTTTCCTTTTCGCCGTTTTTTCACTTTACATTCTCTCCTTATTGGTTTGCTTCCTTTTTCTCTCCTTTTTCTCTTTTTCCTTTTTCTTTTTCTCTTCCTTCAGATGCAACCACACACACACACACACACACACACACACACACACACATATATATATATATATATATATATATATATATATATATATATATATATATATATATATATATATATGGTTGTGACGTCTACAGACGAGAGTAATAAGATCGGCAAGATAGGCGTTTCCGTTCACTAATGCCCTTGTGAAAAACACGTATTTATCGCAAGTTATGAATAAATAGCGTGGAAGTATGAACTTTTTAAATTTGGTTGTGCAAGTTGTCTACGAGAAACTAAACTCTGAACTTAAGTCCCCAATCCCCGTCGCAGCAGATCATGAGTTAGCATCAGGCTCATTACTTTCCCTGTCTGAGAGAAGTTGGCGAAAGCGTTAGTCTTTCAATAATAATAATAATAATTCGTTAGTGTACATTCTTGTGTCGGTATCATCTTTTGACAAATACATAAAAAGTGTAAAAATTTGTTTTTGACGCGTATATGGCGGTTGACCAAATTCTGTAAAACTGTCGACAGAGATTGAACCTGTTATTATTAGATTGCAAAACTGCAACATTAAATACTGAATCACTATAACCGATCCTGCTCACAAATTTAAAAAACTGTCTTTTAAGCAGGGTAAGATAGGGGACACAGAAAGAGAATCATACAATGAAAGTGTAAACCTATGAATGAATATATAAGCACCTAAGCAATAGTGCGGGATGTAGACGAACGTATGAATGAAATAAAACGAGAAGCAAAGAGGAAGGGGTATATGAATGAATGAATGAATGAATGAATGAGTAATGTACCAGTGAACGTTATGAATGAATCTTGATGCGTAAAAAGATTACATTCGATTAATAAATGAATGAAGGAATTCGCATTCAGAGAAATATATATATATATATATATATATATATATATATATATATATATATATATATATATATATATATATTTAATCTTTTTAATGAAGTTGCGTTTAACTACAGATAAATAAGGATTTTATAATTATATTCAAGTATCTATTTATATGTTAGTGAATACAGATTTAACAGTTTTTATTTTTATTTTCAGAACGATATGTATTAAATTAATAAATAGAAAATTAATATTTATATTAAGAGCTATTAAAACTTATTTTACGATCAGTATAACTATAAAATTAATAGCATAATTATTTTTTTATTAGTGGAAACGTTGTCAACCACTATTATTATTATTATTATTATTATTATTATTATTGTTGTTGTTGTTGTTGTTGTTATGCGAGTTATAATCTTTTCTGATTCCCAAATCACCTCCGGAGTCTATGAGTAAAAAGGTCACTTTAGGAGTGTTATCTATGTTAGGGATATATTTGGGAGGTTTCCTTTAGTTGGAAAGGGTTTTGCCGGTAAGATGTGCAGTTCCTAAACAAAGTAATCTTTTGTGTCTTTGAGATGCTGATGTGCCCAGGGATTTTATTTACATGATTTTCGGTACCCTTTCTTTATCATAACCAATGCTCCGATCACAAAAAGCGATAATCGTAGTTTGAAGTTTCCACATTTTTCTTACTTCGACTTTTAAGTCCTTTTAATTTGACAGTTTTTGAAATTCTTCTTTAGAAATATTCGAATCCTGTGGGCAAGTCATATCACTTAGTTAGTTGGTGCCTTTTTTGAAAACTTTGTATGACTTTACATCAACATTCCCGTCCGTGTGGATTGGGAAATCCCACCGTATGGTCACTTTATAACATTTTTGCGCCATCTTTCGGCTGGTGTATCCGGTACTTCAATACTATAATTTGAACAGACACGCCAATGAATATATTATTATTATTATTATTATTATTATTATTATTATTATTATTATTATTATTATTTCTGGTGTGTACTCATTTCTTTCCGGGTCCCGCCCAGAGACTTAAGGTCAGAAATGGCGTCATGATATTTTCCACTGAGCAATTAAAGAAAAAAACAAAAACAAAAAAAAACAAAAATAAAAAAAACCACATGTTTTACATAGATAAAGTCCTTCGTAAGGTGTGGGCTGTACTCGTGAGAACAATTATTGTATTTCTTTAAGGCATGGACTACCAGGAATCCCTTCAATGTGTCTATTTGAATCTTTTCCAATCAATCCGAGGGCTCCAACTACAACAGGAATTTTTGATGTTTTCATGTGCCACATTTTTGAAATTTCGATTTCAAGGTCCTTGTATTTTGATATCTTTTTGAAGATGATTATTATTATTATTATTATTATTATTATTTGTGTATGATATGTTTCATGTTTTGTGTCCTGTAGAGCCGGGCCCAAACTATGGTCCTTAGACCCTATAGGAGTATTGTCATTTAATTGATAGCCCTATTTTAGTTCATGGGACACTGGTAGTAAAATTGTCCACATTCGCGCCAACAAATTGAAACTGAGATACAAATATCTGAAGCTCAATAGACCCATCATGATACAATGCCTGATAAATGTATACGAGGCACATGCAGCACAACCAAATTTGTGCGATACGGTGACAGGTTTTGATAAAACATAACAATACAGATGGAGTCCAGTTAGGAATACATCTAGATAATCCAAGCCGGATATATATCCTCCAAAATTCTTACAATATAAAAATATTTTATGGCTTAAAATAAACAGAAAAAGGTTGATAAACCGTGAAAAATAAAAAAAATCATTTACTCAACAAGTTGTATTTTACTTGATTTTGGGAAACGTTTATCGATGTGTTTCATGAATATTTTCCTTTTATTATCCCCCCACCCAATTCTTATAATATAAAATATTTTATAGCTTGACATAACTTGCAAAAGGTTGATAAGTCGTAAAAAACAAATTAGTCAGTCAATCATTAATCCAGTTCGTTCACATGGCCTACCAGTGACGGTGTTCACGAGTAACTAGGATCCCAAGTCGATTTGGATGCCTAGTTTTTCAAAATAGAAAAAAGCCGTCTTGACACCTGTCCGTGATGCCCAGCAACAGTTCCCATTCGTGAAAAAGACTTGGAGAGTGCATGTGGAGGGCATTCGCGAGTGGTTAAAGTTACTTAATTGTTAAGCAAATCTGTAGTTTTAAATGAGATATTTAATATAACCTCTCTTAATTCACCAAAGCTAAAAATTTACATATTATCATCTTCAATCAGTTAAAACCAGAAGTTTTGCGAAACATGAATAGTCAGGCATCAAGGTATTATTTTTATTATTTTATTTCCTTATTTCTGGTGTATACTCACTTCTTTCTGGGTCCCGCCCAGAGACCTAATGTCAGAAATGCCATCATGACATTTTTTACTAAGCAATTAAAAAAAATACACTCATATTTTACATAGATAAAGCCCTTCATAAGGTGTGGGCTGTACTCGTGAGAACATTTTTTTTTTAAGGCATGGGCTTCCAGAAATCCTTTCAATGAATCTATCGGAATTTTTTCCAATCAATCCGAGGGCTCCAACTACAACGGGGATTGTTGATGTTTCCATGCGCCACATTTTTGAGATTTCGATTTCAAGGTCCTTGTATTTTGATAGCTTTTTGAAGATTTTGAAAGTTACATTGCTGTCTACTGGGACTGGCATATCAATAAGGAAAAATATTATTATTATTATTATCATTATTATTATTATTATTATTATTATTATTATTACCTTCTGAATGTATCCTGTTACTGATGTTGTGTTGGTGCTTTAAATACTAGGGAATATACTGCCTGTCAACTCAAAAGGGTCTCAGATACAAAGGACTTTTCCAAGTATTTTCGCTGTACACAATAAGGCATATTTTCTTTCTTTCGAAAAGTGTATGTTGCATCAAGTTGATTGACATTTACTTTAAACTTCAAGGAAATAAAATCAAGTGCTCCAATCGCCACAGGGATGAGTAATATTTCCTTCGTAATTATTATTATTTTTAATTTTGATATGTATATACATTCATCCTTCTTTATTTATTAGATGAAACAATATCTACCATTATTATTAATTTTTACTTAATTCTATTGTTAAGTTTCATTAGAAATTTTTAAGTTCTTTTTTTATTGCAACTTGTATTCAGACCTTCAATCTACAGCAATGAGTGGACAATGAATTTTCCTAAATCAAGAATAAAACAATAACTGAGATTTGTACTGAAGAATAAATTATTTATTAATAAGCATTTAAGAACTGCATAAGTAGTATTTTCGTGAAATTGTATTTGCATTCAAAATAATTAATACTTCACTACCAACTATATGATTAATATATGTTTTTATATACAAATTTATACTTCAACATATAATTCAGTTTTAATATTATTTGTATTAAAACTACAAAAGAACTATATTCGTAATTTATCAAGATTTAATAGTATTTGTATTTAGAAAAATATAGGTAATGTATAATAATTATTTGCATTAAGGACTAATTTTGGAGTGCCTAAGTCGATGCGAATGATTAATTTCGTGTACGCATGCGCACATATGTCTGAACGCGTATTCTTGGAAGTGAAATTGTACTTTTTTACGGATGTATGTTACTGACCCCATTTTAGAGATTCCTCCCTTACTCCTTTGTTAAAGATTCTTTCTTTCTTTCTCTTTCTTCTTTTATTGCAGCCGCCCCCGCAATACTGAATTTGGGCGGTGCCTCTAGTCGGAGGCTGATTAGAAATGATGATAAAGAACAGGTAAAGAAATGTTGAAGTGTAGTGGGAATTGCAAGAACTTGAAGATGGGGATGAAGAAATGGTAGCGGTGGCGGTGGTTGTGGTGGTGGTGGCGGTGGTACTGCTACTGGTGGTAGTGGTGGTGGTGGAAGAAATCGAAGAAGTTGATGATCATCATGTAGATAGAAGTGTGGAAAAAAGATGATGATGTGGCGGAGGAAGATAAATGAAGGAAGGTAAAAGGGGAGGGTAACAAAAAGAAGATAAAGAAGTTGACGATGATGGAAGAAGAAGAAGAAGAAGAGGAGGAGGAGGAGGAAGAAGTTCATGATGATGATGATGATGATGATGATGATGATGATGATGATGGCGATGGCGACCAAGACGACGGCGGAAAATGAATTAAAGAAGTGAAAAAAAATAGGATGAAAACGATTATGTGGGCGCAAGAAAGAAAGAAAGAAAGAAAGAAAGAAAGAAAGGAAGGAAGAAAGAAAGGAAGGAAGAAAGAAAGAAAGAAAGAAAGAAAGAAAGAAAGGAAGGAAGATAGGAATGAGCTAAAGAGAGAAAACCCTATAAAAGAAACAATGAATGAAAAAAAGAGGAAAAGAAAGACAGACTAATCAGGAACATGGAACAAATGAAGAAGAAAAAGAAAGATAAAAAGACCCGCAAAGAACGAATGAAGGAAAGAGAGAAAAAAAGTCGAAAAACACGGAGGAAGGAAATCAAGTAGTAAAAATCGGTTTGATGCCCTGGCCATGTCGAGGGGTGGGGGGATGGGGGAAGGAGTTGTTGATGAGCCACGAGTGAAGACAACTATTTTGGTTATGAAGGAAGTGTAGAAAAACAATGTCGAATTGAAGTTCAATGACATTGAAATGCAAAAAGAAAAGAGAGAAAGGAAAAAAAGAGGACGAGGATGAAGACGAATAGAAAAAAAAAAGATGAAAGACGATGACAATAAATGAAAATGATGAAAAACAACAGGAGGAGGAAGAAGAGGAAGTCGAAAAGATGGAAATACTAAATGAAAAGGTCGAAAGTAAAGAAAGTTGTTAGATGAGTATAGAGAAGTAAAGAGATGTATCTGGAATTAGAAGAAGAAGAAGAAGAAAAAGAAGAAGAAGAAGAAGAAGAAGAAGAAGAAGAACAACAACAACAACAACTACAACAAGAATAAGGAGGAGAAGGCAGTTGTAACCGAAACCAGAAAGCAAGCAATAAGAAAGAAGAAAAATAGTTATAATGGTAGAGAAAGAAAAATAAATGATATAAGAAAAGAAGGAAGGGGTGAATGTAGAAGAAAGAAAGAAAGAAAGAAAGAAAGAAAGAAAGAAAGAAAGAAAGAAAGAAAGAAAGAAAGAAAGAAAGAAAGAAAGAAAGGAAGAAAGGAAGAAAGAAACAAACAAAGAAACAAAGAAAATAAGGAATAGGTGAAAGAAGAAGAAGAAGGGGAGAAGGAGAAAGAAAAGAAGAAGGGGAGGAGGAGAAAGAAAAGAAGAAGGGGAGGAGGAAGAGAAAGAAAAGAAAAAGGACAAGGAGAAGGAGGAGGAGAAGGAAGAAAAGAAAAAAGAGGAGGAGAACAAGAAGGAGGAAAAGAAGAAGGATGAGGAGGAGAAGAAGGAAGAGGATGAGGAGACTGAGGGAATCAAAAATCAAGAAGCTACTCTTGTCTACGATATACAAGTGTCAGCACGATTAAATTATTTCTTTCAGTTTCGCCTCGACACGGTTTTTATTTGGCACGGCACGTTTATTAACTTTGAAATAATCCTTTTTTTTTCCCCTTGCACGATTATTTTGTTGCATGTTTATTAAACTTACATTTTTATTTTGTGAATTGAAAAAATCCCACAGTCATAAGAATTCCAGGTGGCACTTGTAATTGGTAGAAAAGACGAGATAAAAAACGAGTATGTATGGAAAACATCTGGAGGGAAGAGATAGCAGCAGAAGGGGAAAGAAAAGGAAAGAAAGAAGCAAGGATCGAAAAGAGAACGAAACTAAGAAGAAGAAGAAGAAGAAGAAAATGATTATGATTATGAGGAGGAGGAGGCGAAGAAGGTAAAAGGAGTAGAAAGTAGTGGTAGCCAAAACCAGAAGAAAAAAAAAAGAAGAAAAAGATACAAAAAAAGGATGAAAGTTATCTCCTTTCATTATTTCTCCTCTTTCTCGTTTTCTCTCTTTGTTAAAAAATATCCCTCTCTCTCTCTCTCTCGTTCTCCTTAAGAATCTCTCCTTCTCCCCTCTCTCTATCTCTATCTCTCTCTCGCTCTCTCTCTTCTGTCTGGGTCTGCAACGGCTGAAATCAGTCAGCACAAGTTCATTCATAACCACTACACATCGATTCTTGCAAACACATGTCTCTTTCATGCTACAACCGACCACAACCTTACCTTGCCCACCTCCCGCTAACTCCTGCAGCTTCCACATAGAGAGCTGATTACTCACTCATTCACATTCCTGTCACTTCCATGTGTCGGCACCCAACTTCTCCATACCATGACATTACTCCCTCTGTAGATTTCATAAAACATTTCTCTGTCTACAGATTTTAGTTTTGCTATCCGCTTCAATATTTATCGAGTCATCTGAACCCTAAATATTTAACGATTTAGCATACAACAAAAGTAGCCTTTGAATAAAATTAATGTAAACCTGTATATGCAAATGCTTATACATGCTTATACATACATACATACATACATACATACATACATTTCATATATATATATATATATATATATATATATATATATATATATATATATATATATAATTTTAAAACGTCATTTTAGTGGATACCCATATTTAAGTAGACGCTCCGTTTATTTATTAAACCGTACATATATTTTCGTCGACCGGCCTGAATATTGCATAAATTTTATTTTAAAAAATAAGACGCGCTTCACCGACATGTTCTTTTTTTAAATATGTTTTCTGCTTAAGGTTTCTCTTAGAATAAGGTTTGTAATAAAACTTGTAATATTCAGGTTGTTAAACAAAATAAATAAGTTTACAGTTCAATAAATTAACGGAGTTTCTCGTCAAGTATGAATATCCATTAAAAATAAGCTTTAAAATGATAAATTATGACGGAATAATAATATAAAAATTCGTTACTGCGATGTAAGTAAAACAATACGTATATGCTTACAGTGGATTAAAGTTTCATGAAAACACTACAATATGTTTGTTGTTGTCTTACAATTCAAAAGGCAGTAAGAGTCAAAACACACACACACACACACACACACATATATATATATATATATATATATATATATATATATATATATATATATATATATATATATATATATATATATATATATGTATGTATGTATACTCAGTTGTATGGATATGGGTTTGTGATCCTGGGTTTCACGCTTTTTGCGATCATCAGACAAACTGGTTTATTTTTTAAAAATTGGATCTATTTATGCTATATTTGGTGGTGGATGGAAATTTACTTATGTGTTTGTTTGGGATGACACTCTCATATACATAAACACACATACATACAGGTGTACGCATTTTACTTCACACAAACTAAAAATAATAAAGGGTAAAACCCAGGGTCACAAACTCATATCCATACATTTGAATATGTTAGATCTATCACTGATAATGAGCGCCTTCAATAAGTACTGCATATAATATATATATTAATTCTAAAAATATTTATATATATATATATATATATATATATATATATATATATATATATATATATATATATATATATATATTAAAAAAAAGAAATTCAAAAACGTTTTTTCACGTTGTAATGTGGAATTAAAAAAAAAAATATATTGTGCTTTATTTTCCATAATATTTCATAATTCACATTACAACCAAAAACGTTTGCGGTTTCTCTTCTTTTTTTATAGACGCGTTAACTCGTTGGAACTACTATAAACACTTTTTTTATATATATATATATATATATATATATATATATATATATATATATATATATGTAATAAAATCAAACATTATTATAATGGGCATGTCTATAGGAAATAGGCGTGTCTATTTAAATAAGAATTCTTCATTATAATAAACTAAAATAATACTGAGATAAGTAAGAAAAATAAAATCCATTTAGGTATATTTATTTTAATATATTTCTGTTTATACGTTATTTTTATGGCTACAGCTTATTTACATTACATGCTTTGTTCTAATTAAACAGTATTAATTACATTTACCGGTCCCAATGTTCGAGAATTGTCGTAGAAAATACGCGTTCTCTGAGAGGAATCAAACATGTTTCCCATACGGAAACTGTCATATAGCCTGACGTGCTATTTAAGCATTCAGCAATAGAGAATTTCCAGGTGGGTAAAGTCCGAGTTACTACTTATAAACACACATATTCGATATATTTCTCGAAGATTCAGGCTGGTAAATGTGATTAAACTGTTTAATTAAAACAGAGCATTTACTTTAATAAGTTTTATCCATAAATATAATTCGAAAAAATCAAAACAAAACAACAACAATAATAATAATAATAACAACAATTATTGTTATTATTATTGTATATTATATGAGCATTACACAAAACAGAAGCAGTGTTCACACGCCCAAAGGTATTTTGTAAATATTGGCCTTAGAAGGTCGTATTTATATATTAAAATAATATGTACACATTACCATTCTGCATATTTTGTTTTTAAAAAAATCAGCCCTTTTTTTAAACTGAATATAAATGTAAAACGAGAAAATGAAATGATATCCCCTGACGTGTAGACGAAGCGAGTGTTGGAGGGTCCGTCTAGTGGGGTGCTGTAGGTATATAAGATAAATACATATATTTTAAAATGATATAATATTAATATTAATCATATATATATATATATATATATATATATATATATATATATATATATATATATATATATATATGTGTGTGTGTGTGTGTGTGTGTGTGTGTGTGTGTATTTTACGTTCAAGAAAATTTGCTTTTAATACTACGCAAAAAGACAATAGTTAAACATCGGAAAACATAGGGAAAAATTAATTCCTTTAAATAAAATGTGGAAAAAACACTCTTCGTTACATGAAGGTCATAAGACCCGAAACCCAGGTCACAAAAATATGAAAAATAAATTATAATATATATATATATATATTTGAATTCTCGTATACTTGTATTTTGATTGGTCATTTCAGCTCATGTGACAGCGTTTCCCCTTACAAGGGGTGGTTAATTAATTTGAACTTTTTAAAACCTTTATTCTGCAATCTACATTCAACATCATCACTTGATAAGACACCAGAGGTGTTGAAACAAAATGGCTATTTTTGTAGTGATTTTATAAAATATTTATGTTTTAATTTTTAATAAATAATTATATTCTCTGTATCTTTTATGAATAGTAATAGTTGGTTATGGGAATTTATTCCGTATACACCAATCATATACTTGGGTATATATATATATATATATATATATATATATATATATATATATATATATATATATATATATAAGTAATCAGTTGGTATAAACTTCATTAAACAGAGCAAATTTTTTACAATTGAAATTAAGACAATTTTAATAATGACTATTTTAACCTGCAAATTTTAATTTTAAAATTCGCAGGATTTTTCAAATTGTCTAAGCTGATACTATAGACAGTTTGAAAAATTCTGCGAATTTTAAAATTAAAAATAGTAGGTTAAAATGGTTATTTACTAAAGGTATCTTAATTCCAATTCTAAAGTATATATATATATATATATATATATATATATATATATATATATATACACGGAGGGTGAGAGAGTGATAGATATTTTAATTTTAATATAGTTTCTGTTTATACGTTATTCTTATGGAAACAATTTATTTAAATAAATTCTATCTTTTAATTAAACAATACTAATTACATATTCGAGAAATTTCGTAGAAATTATGTTCTCCGAAAAAATGGGTTTAAAGTTAGATTACTGTCCGAGAGCGAATATTTTCTGCGAAGTTTCTCGAACATTCAGTCCGGTAAATGGTGTTTTATTAAAAATAGGCCATCTAAAAATTAAGGTGTAAACAGAGTGAATATATATTTATATAAATTGTCACAGCTAAATGATTCCGCAGACCGATTCCAGATTTTTGTAGTCAAAGGTTTCTTTTAATCTTTCGGTGTATATATATATATATATATATATATATATATATTAAATATATATTCCATCTATATGAGCGTAGTCTTCCAGTTTCTTTAAGTCGCAAAAGCTCCGATAATCATTATTTGAGCTTTTTCGACTTGAAGGCGCACTATGTGATTTCTCATCTTTTGCAAGGCTGCTAGTTATCGAGCATGACCCTCTCATCACGTCTATTTGTATTTCTTGAACACCGACATGGTCAACCTGTGGTTTGATCTGCAATTATGCTGAGCCGACTTTAGCTACAGCTCAAGTATGTGCCCTGCTACGGACATATAAGCCTTTGAATTCAGAGTTCAGTTAGTCAACTCCTATATTGATTGACGACTAGGGCTAGAAAGTCTACTCTCTTCTACTATTTGAAGGATTCATACTTTTCCCAATGCTATTTGTGCGAATGTCTATATAAGGATCTTGGCCGGAGTTCGATTTCGGCGTTTTACATTTCTCGTTCCAACCCTTTACCTGTACCTCTCACCTGTACATCCTATGAGAGCGTAATACTGGTAAAAACAAAATGGCGGTGTTGATATTGAATTTTTCGGCATTTCTACCTAGAACAAGGGTCTGAAATTCAATGATACCAAAAGGCCATTATGTGCTGATGGAGGTGTGCAAAGGACCACAGATCTTGTGAACCAGTTTCCAACCAAGTTGTCCGTGGATTGCCTTTGGTGACAGGCGAACACGGACCCATAAAGTTGAATTAATTAAATTAGTTAATTTTTTTTTTAATTTTGAGCCATAGAACATAGAGTGAAAATGAGAAAGAGCAACAATTCGTATGCATTCCATTCGTTCTTATTATATATATCTTTAGAAAAGGAATTTATTGTAGTGTCTTCTCACTAATGAGGCGATTGTGGACTCTTCCAGTTACTATAAAGTAGTAGAAAAAGTAAGCCGAGGAGGAATGGTGATATATACTCTTCTTCCGAGGCTGTGACTGTTCGCAACTCCTGTCAAACTCTCTGCTTTTGGCAGAGAGGAACCTGGACGGGGCTGTGCCGAAGGACAGAGTTTCATCCGGGGAGGTAGACAGGCCCTGAACCCGTTTATGAGGATTCTAAGGGAATATTTTTGGCCGAGTCTACGGGCTCGGAGAACCCACGATAAACTCGGCCTTGTGCCACATACAACCCACGTGGGGGGGGCGTTAAATATAACGGTGATATATACTGTTCTTCCGAGGCTGTGGCTGTTCGCAGCTACTGTGGAACAGTTTTTGGTAGAGAGGAACCCGGACGAGGCTGCGCTAGGGAGCTAGACAGAGCCGAACCCGTTTATGCGGGTTCTACGGGGATATTTTTTGTTCTACGGGCTCGGATGACCCACGTTAAACTCGGCGTTGTGCCACATAAATCTCTCGTTTTCTGTTAAATATTAGCTGTGATATAGACTGAACACTGGTCAACCGACACACACTCCCAAGTCGGGTAACACACTTCTGTTGTATTTACTGTTCAACAAACTATTTATCTGCAACCTCTTGTTTTGTTATTTCTTAACCAATTACTTGGCCACAACAGAAAAAATTACGCGTATTTTTTTTAAAAAGCATCATTAATTCTCGAAATACAAATCAATCTGGCTTTTTTGTGTTACGGTTGGCAAAGCTGCAGGTTGTTTCATAATTTTTTTAAACAAAATGATTGAATATAAATCAAGGACAACAAATAATAGCGTAATAGAAATTACATTTATTGAAAGGTAAAAGGATTTTAGGATCTGCAACCATTTAGTCTCAAACCTGAATCAAAAATGTCAAAATGAGCCCAAGATTACATTCTTGAGATGTCCGCCTTTCAGTTGAAGGCACTGTTGAATGTGGCGTGCAAAGCTGTTGATAACGTGTGCACATTCCTTCTGGCGAGGGCTCCGTTGCTCTACGATCTTCAAAAGTGTCATTAGTTACAAAGTTCTTCACCAACTTGAAAATCTAAATCCTGTTTGGAAATGAGTTGAAATTGAACTTCCTTCTTGTATCTTGCTTGAACCATCCTAAAAGATTTAGTTTCGTAATATGTCTTCACACAAAAGATCTTCTGCTCCATCATCAACAGGGAAGCACCCTGTGTTTACTTCTGTTGCCAATTACAAATATTCCTACTCGCAAAAAATGTTCTTTTTTACTGCTTTTTAAGAAATGTTGGTTTAACCTTGTTCAAAATTCATCACGTTAACAGTTTTAATGAGACGTAGGCATTTTATTTTAAGTTTCTTGTCAACAGGTTTCAGAAAATGGCCTTGATTGATGAATGAAAAAGTGACAATTTTCACTATTCAATTTTTGCAAGGGACGGGGGCTTATTTTATTACGCAGCCGTTGAAGTAGCAATTAGCTTGTAGGGTTGTTGACAGACAAATAGTGAGTGACGAAATATTAAAGCAGGCAGTATGACAAAATATTCTCTACTGCCCTTCGACACTGGTGTTTGTAGTTTATCCATCATTTCAGCTACACAAAGGATTTTTCCATGATTCTTACGACACATGGTTTCAAGATGGCTGAACGTTTCATCTGAAAACCTGTAAAAAAAAAAAAGAAAAAAAAGAAATTCAATTAGTTTAGTATTTGTTTATTTTTATTTATTTTTTTAAAAGATATAAAACATTTTGTTGAGTAGACAATTATGCCGTAACACGATCTGAACAATTTTGCCGTTGCACCCGGTACATATATATATATATATATATATATATATATATATATATATATATATATATATATATA
>CAHIKZ030002106.1:152500-180000 GCA_903632075.3 Acanthosepion pharaonis | reverse complement strand
CCGATTCCTCAATCCGAACCGCTATCCACTAGTCCATCATATAATACTAGTCTTCTTATATGGCAGTAAATGTTGGAAATTTTCCTCGTAGATGAAGAAAAGACTTGAGGCAACAGAGATCTGGTTTCACCGAAGGATTCTGAGAATACTATTGACGGACCATGTGAGCAACGAGGAAGTTTTAAGGAAAGCAAGGGGGCATTTATAATCAGAAAGCGGCTGTTTAAATTGTCTCAAACTATTATTTTTTAATGGCAGCGTATTTTATTTCAGACATTCTGTGGTTGCCCTTTGAGGTCAGATGGTAGACAAAATAAGAAAGTCGATTTTGTTTGGCTGATCCAAACGTGGAAATGAGTTATAGATTAAGGTTTTACGGGAGTCGCTGTTTAAACATCAAGCTAGCTAGACGTGTTACATTGCGTTTGTGCAACCCCTCCCCAGCGGGGAAGAGTCATTCGAGTGTTGGTTGTTACATGCCAAAGAAAATGGACGTGTGGGATCTCGTGTTTGAAAGCGGTTCCCTAATAGGGGGTGTAGTAACCCTCCCTTGATAGAAGATGTAACCGTCGACCTGGTTAATAAAATAATATTTAAGTTAGAAGTTCTCTTTTTTGATGGTATTCGTCTCTGAACCCAAATAACATTTCAAGACACCGACCACGCCAGAGAGCTGAAAACTGACAGTGTGGTGAAAGAAAAGAAACTAAAGCGGGTGTTTCAATTAATTTGCACAAGGGTGTAAGTCAAAACCAGTAGGAGGCTGAAAACTGTTATAGTCTTGAGGTCATTAAAATCCGCTAGATTTGAAATTCAGCCTGCTACAACAAGTACTATTCCGTATCAAAGCAGAAGCGGGCAAAAATTGAATGATTTCCACAAAACTTTATTCTGCGCCCAGATATCAAATAAATACAAAACACATAAAAAATGCACGAAGAATATCTTTGCCATTACACACACACGCACGCACACACGCACGCACACACACACACACACACACACATATATATATATATATATATATATATATATATATATATATATATATTTGATTTTAAAAAATATCAAGCAGTCAATTAAAATACGCGAAAATGGTTTCGGCCTGGCGGTCTCTTCGGGCGATATTTTTAAATAATTATTTTTCAAAAATAAATTTACAGGCGCATGGCGATCGAAAACCATGGCATTGAGTGTAATAGGAAGGAAGGAAGAAGGTATGGAGAAAAAAGAAGAAAAAAAAAAGAATAGTAAAGAAAAGATAAGAGAGGAACGGGAAAGTGTATTGTAAATGTATACACCAAAGAAGACCAAAAAATAAGAAAAGCAAATATTTAACTCATATGTAAAGGGGGATAGGGAGGCGAGCGTATCTTTATTTGATAAATAGCGCGGGGCTTAAAAAGCAAATTACTCTTTTTTGGTTATGATTTGAATATATGTAGCGTAGTAGGAATTTGGTTTCTGTCTGCTTTTGGAAATGAGCACTGTTTTTTTCTTTAGAATTTTATCATTTTCTAGAAAGGTAATTGTTGTTATTTACTGCTCTCGGTAAAGACCACTTCTTTTGAGTTGTTGTAGGCTGGTGCTGTTTTTTTTTTCTTATTTTCCGTGTTATTGTTCGTGTGTTTTGGTTTGTTGATTTTCACTTGCGATATATGCTTTCATAGGATTACATATATAAGCATCTAAACAAAAAGATTAAACACAGGCTAACTACAGATACTTTAAAAAAAGATTCGTCCGGAACAAGACCATGATTTCTAAACAACCCCATCGACTTTATTGGCAGTCTCCGTAACCGTTACAATATCTCGCACTTCCTTAATTGTTATCAAATTGCTTTCAATATTTCATGGTTTCCAACTGCACATTATAAATCAATTTAATATTGTAAAATTAGACAACGTTAAATAACAAATGATCTTTTTATCGACTTAAAACTGTTTGAATTTTAACTCTTTTTTTTTTTTTTTTTTACTAATGATTTCATTCCAAGGAAGGTGATAATGCTCCTAAGCCGCAAGGGGCTACTGGGAGTGAAAAAGAATGGGAAAAATTTAGAAGGAAGCGGAAAATTAAAGAAGAAACAAGTGATAAAAACCTAACAGCGGGAAATGCAAACAGTGTAAAGAAAAATCGTAAAATTTAATTTTTGTGGTTTATTCTTTCTGTTACACAAAGATTTCTGTTGTTTCTGCTTCAAAAAAAAAAAAAAAAAAAAAAGAAAGAAAAAAAAGAAGAGATATGTGGCGCCACTTGTTGCTCAAAATATCGTCAATCATTTTTCTGCCAGACGAGAATTGACATGAGCTTTGTTATTCAGGTATTTACTCAAGTTTCAACGTTGCAAAAAAAAAAAAAAAACTGGCACTACACGTAGGCCTCAGAAAATAGCTGTACTCTCGGTTTTACGTGATTTGGGGAGGTCCTGTCCGAAGAGTTGGATATCCAATGTCTAGACAAATGACAATGCTATTCTAACCAGAAAGTTAAAGCAAGGTGACATGTCAACTGGCATTGTCAGGATAAAAGACATATTACGTTTGTGCAAAAGTTTTCAACTCTTTATTCAGTCATTAGATCTTTTTTTAATTGCGCTGGGAACTTATGCACATAATACATTTTTCAATCTAAATGCGTAATTTATGTCTTTTCGGTTGATTATTTTATTTTCTTGTTATAAAAAAAATCGGTACCGGAAGCTGCCGATCATCCATGTATATTTATATGTCTACACGTGTTTTGTTTTATTTTTTGCCAAACATACAGAGAGTTACAAGTAGGATACGCCATGTTACACACACGGAACTGAATCATCCTTATATCTTCTATATTCTAGAAGGACTTCCTTATTCTGTAAGTAAGAAATTCGACTCAGACAAATTATAACTTACAACGGCATGTGTAAACGTCGTAAGGAAAAAATCGTAAAATTTAATTTTTGTTGTTTATACTTTCCGTTACAAAATAATTTCTGCTAGATATGTGGCGCCACCTTTTGCTCAAAATATCGTCAATCATTTTTCTATCAGACAAGAGAATGACGTGAGCTTTGCTATTCTGATATTTACTCGTATCAATTTTGCAAGGGAAGTGTTGGCTATGGTTTGATATTATACTTGTAACCGGTAATATAACCAAGCAAGTATATGTAGAATTATCTCCCTTGACATCATAGAATAATGTAGAAAAATTTATAAGGTCAAGCATATGTAAGTTTTTAGCATTCTGCTTCCATTTTATTGTATTACATTATTATTATTTTATTATTTTCGACTCAGCGAATACTTTTGGTCGTAAAAGATGTCAATGCATTTTCTATGTAATAATTTTTTTTCGATGGCAAATTTTGTACAAACTAAACGCCAAAGTGGATCACAGAAGCCTTGAATAATTCCCCAACTTCTGATTGGCTAATATATGCAAAAAAAAAATTACCACGTCTACGCAGTTGTGTTCAAAGTTAATTTACCACCCAAATCTGGTTATGTGTTCTCGAGCCTACCAAGTGATTCACATTTGTTATAAATATTTTGAAACATCTTCATTCTTCCTCTTTTCTCCTTCTCAGACACACAGCAATGTAGTTCAGTAGAGAGATCACGTTTGTCCCTTAAGGTAAATCTCTATGAAACGTCATGACACGCACACACGTACGTACGTACCTACGAACATCACACATCTGTGAACATCTACGAACATTAACTCCTTCAAACACAAGGACAGAAACACTTAATATAACATTGGGAGTAACAAATTGTTTAATTCTCTTACAAATAAGAATAAACCTTACTAAATTTCTCCAAACTCACACAGTTTTTAATGTACATCACAGTTTATCAACAGAAACATTTTCCTAAATCAAAATTCCAAGAACAAATAAATTTCGGAATTTCAAACACAATTGAATTACTCTCTGTATAATTGTTGTTATGCATATATAAATTCCTTGTACAACTTTTCTTCTTCATTTGTAAAGTAAAAAACAGTACGGGTTGAAACGAAGCCGTTCATCACTATTACACGTTTGTTGTTTTTTAGGTTTTTTTTTTTCATCATTTCACCCCAGGCAAGGCGATAATGCCTCCAAGACGCAATAGGTTACTGAGAGTGAAAGAGAATAGGATGACATTAGTGATGAGGAAAGGACCATAAAAAAACGGGGTTCAAGAAGACAGAAGATGCCAATTGATGTCGTCTTTAAATTTCTGGTGTAGGTTTCAGGGAAACAAACATCCGGAAAAGAGTTCCACAAGTGAGAAGTGTAACAAAAGAAACTATTATTATTATTGAACATACGGTTACATTTAGCTATTTCAACAGTAAATGAGCTATAAAGTTAGGACTGATGCCATTACAGACAATTCTTTAAATTTTGTCAAGATGATCTCGAGATATACACCAGACCAGTTAATATGATCAAGTAGAACATAATTTACCATTTTTCAGAAGACAGCACTGTGAGCGTTCGCACACACCTAATAGCTTCTCTGAGATGTTCCCATATCCGTGTCTTAGAAATAAGGAATTTGGTATCTGTATTAAAAGACAAAATCAGGTTAAGAAAGTATGAAAAACCTGAATTGTGTTTTAATCATTTCACCCCAAGCAAGGTGATAATGTCACTAAGACGCAAAGGGTTACTCTAACTGAAAGGAAAATGAGAAGACGTTAGTAAAAGGAACGATAAAATATTACGAAGACAGAAGATGGTGATTGATGTCTTTAAATTTTTTGAAATAGCTGTCAGGGAAGCAAGAAAGAGAGTTCAACAAGCTAGAAGTGCGAGAAAAGAAATTATTAGAATAGAACTTAAGAATACATCTAGCTATTTCAAGAGTAAAATAATGAGACCTAATAGCCAATCTAGTAGTGCGCTTAAATTCATGCAGTCGAGATAGCAAGAAGAGGAACTCATTTGAACAATATCCATGAAAATAATTATAAAAAAGACAGAGGGAAGCCACGTCACGCTTGTGGAAAAATGACTAAAGTTGTGAAATATTCTGTGGGTCGTACAAAATTTAATTAATGCCTTAAAAACGGACATTTTAAAGGTATATATAAATACATATAACAAAATAAAGGAAAAAAAAGCGAGTTGGCTAGAGATGAAAAAAAAAACAAAAAACAGAGTACAAGAAAGTATCGATGGCGTGAATTTGTTTAAGGTACACTTCAACTTGACAGGAAGTGAGCCACACTCATTGATTTAATGACCTTCCTCTGCAGCACATATGGAATGAGACATGCAGAATCCAGACTATGTTATCATTTCGAGAGGCGCCTTCTGTAGCATGTCCGTCATGCGTAGCCCTCTTCATCCGCTGGTTCAACCGTTGAGCTCCGTCATTCGCTTCTCCCACTGTTGGGGTCTTTAGGGTTGGTCGTGTTTAGTCTGGGTCCTCATCTTCAACTTGCCGCCAAGGGTGGCCCTAAAAGGATTTTAAAACTCCCGACGACATCGCTTTAAATCATTGGATCCGGTGGATGTAATTTAGAATAAAATGACATTGTGTTGAAGGCAGAATCATAAAGGAAAATGGAAGACCATTTACACAGGATAGTATTTGGATTTATTTTTTACGGCTTACCAACCCTTTGTTGGTTATTTAAAGCCGAAAAATATTTTTTATATTGTAAGAATAATTCTGTTTTTGCGAGTGAATATTACATTAAGTTTTTTCTTTTTAAAGATAACAATGCTTTTTTCAGATACAAGTTCTACTATTTAATCCATAGCTGGAGGATAAGAGATGGCTTCATACCTTATTCAAGGTCATATGCTCGTAATGAACCCGACTGGAATTCAAATACGACTCTCCGATTTCTCATTCCGAGGTGTTACCCATTGCATTACTCGCACATTTACACAGGATAGCAAGAAAAAAGAACTAACCATTAAGTGTAAGAAGACACAATTCATAGTCGATAGAAAAGAGATAGTTCAAAGTGTAAGCTATG
The DNA here is from genome assembly GCA_903632075.3 of Acanthosepion pharaonis. NCBI lineage: Eukaryota > Metazoa > Mollusca > Cephalopoda > Sepiida > Sepiidae > Acanthosepion > Acanthosepion pharaonis. The sequence goes on along the minus strand of CAHIKZ030002106.1, from coordinate 174,033 downwards.
TATTAGGGATGTTAAAATAAGGAAATAACAAACTGACAACGGAAAATCTGACAAAATCAGGAGACGCATAATAAGAGCAAAAGATGTCTTTTGGAAACTAAGCAAAGTTTTCGTTTCTGCCTCTCATCAATATGGCTGATGCTAACCTCTAGGAAAATAATTCTTCTCAGACTAACATTCTCTGCTGGTATGAAGTGGAAAAATTATATTGAATCACTTCCTAGGGCTTTTCCTAAGAACGTTGGTTCATTCTGTCAGGCTAGAAATTTATTTTTCCAGAATCTATCACACATATTTATAAATCTACCATTCATCCATGTTTAGAATATTGCTGCCACATGTGATCCGGTGCTCTTTCTATATATTTTGAGATTCTTGATAAAATCCAAAGAATCCGCAATGCTATTGGTAATGGCCTGGCATCTCGACATCAGCCACTTTCCCACCACCATAACGTTACCACCATGTATCTTTTCTATAAATACGTTCATTGTAATTTTTCGGATAAACTCTCCGCTATAGTACCTAACTTTTTTGAATTTAAGTGTCGTAGCTAGATTGGCAAGAATGTCTAATCAATTTACAGCTGAATTGGCTAGATGCAACCGTAAGTTCTATGCTAAAAAGTTTCTTCTCTCGCATTTTCTCGCTTGCGGTACTTCTTTTCAGCTTCTGCTTTCAAGCCAACCTTGAATCTTCAAAAATTTAAATGCAATTTCAATCGTTATCTACTGTCTTCTTGATTGTTCTCGCACTTCCCGTTAATTTTGATCTTTTTTTTCATATTCTATTCACATTCAGTAATTCCTTGTGTCTTAGTGGCTTTACTGCCCAGCTTGGGGTGAAATGATTAAAAATAAACAGTGTCTACTAAAATCTTGTTAATGTTTTTACTGTATCTTTTTATCGTACCCAATTTGTATTATTATTGCCATACCAATATTAAAACTAGTTGGTATTGGTGCAGTATTTTGTTTTTAATTTCTAGATCCTTATATTGATTTCTGCTACAGAATGCGAAGGCCAGGGCCAGAATCCAGCGATTGACCAGGGGTGCCTTATAGGCGGGGCATTCTGACTGTGATGGATTGCCTTTGTTTGGGTTTGTTTCAACAGATTTTTCAAGTAATTCTGAAGCGCCGATACACCTCCCCACACCAAGATTAGCGACCGACTACGTTAGGTACAAAGAAAAAACGTGCGATATGCGTTCTGGGGGCATCATTCCTTCTACAGGTTCGTATAATCTAATGTTCCACCACTCTCTTCTAATAAAACAAATAACAAAAAGAAATGGTCCTTTTCGTTGATACCGCTTCATGTAGTAGTAAGAAACCAAAGACAAAACAGATCGGCATATTAGTTAGCAGGTATATATCTTTGTTTGATGGCAGTCGATACAGAACTCAGCTTAATTTTGTTTCTGGTCTTTATTAAAAATTTTAATGATATTTTGTTTTTAGCAGTTACGATTAACAGAGTTAAGTATTTCCATTCTTTATTTTCACTTTTGTAAGGCTCTTCCAAATACACCAATAATTATGGCTGCAATTATCACCTTCATGTTCAAATTTCTTTAATTCTTTGAAGGATTCGATGTTCAAACAAATAATTTGTGCATTTACTTTGATGATTTGTAAAGGTCTGCTATATTTTTTTGTTTGTTTTATTTTTTATTTTGTTCTATCGTAATCTGAATATAGTTTGTACTAAATCGACGTTCTCGTCATGACCCATCATCGGTTTTCTAACGGCATAAAGTGGGATCTCTGTCGTGCCAAACTTTGATCTTCAAAGGAATGTAATGTCAATCGTTATCTATTGTTTTCCTTCTTTTATTGTTTTCTATTCCTTAATAATATTTCTCTTTTTTATTATTCTTTCACACTCAGTAAAACCCTTGTGTCTAAGTCCCTAATTCAGTATTGTCAGGTGGTGAATAAATTTTGAAAAAAAAATATATATATATATATATATATATATATATATATATATATGAATGTAATAGTATGTATGTTCACATATATAGTTTTTATATATATATATATATATATATATATATATATATATATATATATATATATTATATATGTATAATAATTTTGTCTTTTCCTATTTTGATATAGCACATCTTAAGACTATATTTCTTCATTTATAGTTTTACATATATTCCTATTTTTATATATATATATATATATATATATATATATATATGTGGTTATCATGAAGAATTGTCTCCCCAACCTATTTTATTTTCCATTTGCCTGTACTAACATTGTTGTAGTCTGGACATTTTTAGCCTTCAAATTGATCTTCAATTATTCTAATTCAGCTGTAATATACCGTAAAATTCAACAGTATGGGCTAGGGAACTTTGAGGAGATGAAACCAAAAATATTCAAAATTTGTTTTCCATCAGTAGAACAATTTTAATCAATGCCTCAAACGATATTGCAGGTTCTGGTATGTACTCGAAATAAGTGTGAATGTTTGCGATCGGATGTTTTTTTTAATAACGAGCTCTTGTTGCCTTCGTTAATTGACATAATGGAAGGTTATTTCTATTATAAATCGAACATCAAGAACAATTCAAGATTGGGAACTGTGAAAACAAAGTTCATTTTGACCACACAAACAGAACCTATCCTCAAAAAGGTCGTAAAATATTGTAGGATTTTGAGATTTAAATGGATCCCTTCTGTTTAGGCCAAAAGACTGGAAATTTGGTATGAATAAAATAGAAGATAGAATTTGAGGAGCTTATGAATTGTTCCAGCGTCCTGAAGTAGATTTTAAATAAAGTGAATCTTAAAGAAGCGAAACAGTAGATAATTATTTTCGACCGTTCTTATAAAATCGAGGAATTTGTTTCTCAATATTAAGATGACAATGGTACCAGTCGTTATCGGAGATCTGGGAAGATATCAAGTTGTGAACCCCCCTTGGAGAAACTACCGTAAGTATTGGAAATTATAGGAAGAATTTGAACGATCAAGAGGGGGGATATTATTGCGATAATGAAAAGGATGTAGCAGTCTTTAACAACTACTTGTTGTTAATTAATGTCGGTTTTACCAATTACTATTTGTATAAGACCTCTCATTTTCTTTTTATGTGCCGTGTCTCTTCAGGAAGTAAACGATCATGGCCCTCCACATCTTCCTGTCCCCTGTTCATTCTTAATAAGTTTTTGTATTTTTGTTATTTCTCCCAAACCCTACTCTGCCATCCATTTGCGTTTTTTCAATCAAGTATGTTATGCGCTATTTTCCTCTGTTCCACTTTCCCTCAATCCGTCCTGTTGGTATCAGATTTTCCAAACCGTCCTTCCTTATTACATTCCCCCAGAAATTCAATTGCTTCTTCCTGATGTTAAGTATAAGTTTCATTTTTGTTTGTGTTCTCTCCAAAATCTCCTTGTTGCTCACATGTTCGGTTCATGGTATTCTCAGCATCTTTCTGTTTCTCCGCATTTCTGTTCTTCAAGTCTCTTCTTCATCTTTGTGATTGTCCAGCATACGCTGCCACACAGGAGGACAGATATCACGTAAGTGTCCAGTATGATTCTTTTTGTTTCCAGAAAACCTCATTGGGTGAATAATAATAATAACAACAACAACAGCAACAACAAATCAGGAAAAGAAATTCTGATGATGATGATGATGATGATGATGATGATGATGATCATGATAGGAAAACATTTCCCAGCATAAAGAACACAACAGTTGTTAACACGCTGATTCGTGCTTTTTGTCTGTGTAGTAAACTATAAAAAAATATTATCTAAAGAGTAAAATAAAATACAAATTGTAACAGTAGAACAAATCTTACAAGATAGAAATTATACTTCTTCTTCTTCTTACTAGTTTATTACTACTACTACTACTACTACTACTATTAAATAATAATAATAATAATAATATTATTATGACTCTATGCCAGTTATGGATACTTATGATATCTGATCTTAATTAATTGGAGGTGCTAAATATACGATGTACATGTTTTGTCGCCTTGAAATAAGATGTACTACACTAAATATACTATTCGGTATTAATAAATTCTCATTTGCTAACCATAACCCGTTGGGCATTTTCTCGTGAGTGGGTGGGGGATAATGCCATCTCTGTTCATGTAAAGGGAATGGTGCTGGAGCGTCATGGCCGAGAAAGACTTCTTTTATGGTTAAGACTTCTATGTATATAGGGTATATCAAAAATACTTTTACAAACTCTGTTGGGGGGCTCCCGACCGCCAAAACAAGGTATAGTTTCCATATAAACATATGTGTCCAAAAGGCTATTTGAACTGTTGTTCTTCGTATATATCAGGCGTATATATGGATCTCAGTCTTCCTCGATCCATAATTTGTCTGTGCCATAGATCCTGTTTCAAAAACGCGATGATTTTTTTAAGGTCATTAATTAAATTATTTTCGAAAGGCGTCCAAAACACAATATATGGATGTATTTCAAAGTTAAAAAACAGTGCTTTGAAACTATCATATATATATATCATTGTTATAAATAAATATATATATAATATATAAATATATATGATGTGTGTGTGTGTGATGTCGTGGACACGTCCAAAGTGACGTGATCTGACAAGGACCTCAGATGAACACGGGTATATGTCAAAATCATCGAAAGTTGATTTCGAGAATGACTCAACATTCTCATTATTCACGTATTGAATTGTGTCCAAGTAGTGATGTTGTGTTATTGAACATATATTTTAGATTAAATTGAGTTCAATTAAAATGGAATGCACTGCTTTTTATTAAGAAACAAAAATTAGAAAAGTTAACTGTTTAATATATCTGAGAAACTGCATTTTGTTTCTCCCCTTCACTATTATTATTATCATTATTATTCATTGGTGACATCAACCTTGAATTTGCAGAACATTTTATTTAGGTACCAACATGAGATCAGTGGAAAATTAGCATAGCAGGATAATAATGGCATTAAACTTGATGAAAATAATTTTTTATTGTCTAAATGTTTATGTTATTATCAAAAGGAAAGATCAAAGTATTTTTTGTTTATTTTTTTTGCATTTTTTAATAATATCTAGCATGTCCAAAATTTTCATTAAAAATATTTTTTTTTTTTTGGATCAGCAAAATTGACAGAAAATCGATCGTCAGCCATTTTTTTAACTTTTGTTTACAAAAATGAAAGTCTCCGTTTAAAATTCGTTTAAAAAATCAATTATGATTTTTTTTAAATTTTAAAAATTAGAAATTATAAACGTTATTTAATGTATTTTGAAACAAACATTACTTACTTTCTGCGCTGAAAAATGTACTTTCAAATGATAGAAAGCCGGTTTTAACAGAGGTGTTGATTGACAAGTGACATGTGCGTGATTTCATCTTACGGGAGGAAAAGTTATAGTACGGAAGGTCACAAGTTACAGTTTAGCTTTATGTGAACAAATTATTTACCTCGTTATTTTTAAGTAGGCATAGCATGATAAAAAAACAACCTCAAACTTGAAGAAAGCAGAATTTTATCGTCAAATGTTTATGTTACTACCAACGCAAACCACGTGACGAACATTCGATGCTTCATGATGCTTCCGGTCTTCCGTATATTTGAATTTAAGCTATTTTGGGGCACAAAAAAAAAAATGTTATATTAGATTTTAGCTATTTGCAACTTGCTGATTGTAACCAGCTTTATTTTATAATCTGTAAATGATATTTATCTACTTAATAACACCATTGACTAAGGTCTACAAGATTTTCATTAATTTTAGAATATTTAACGTAAATTTTAATGTAAAAAAAAAAAAAATAATTTAAGAAATAACAAATAATTCTTTTAAAAATTTATTTTTCATCGAAAACGTTTTTTTGCTTTCAGAAAATATTATCCATATTCATAAAAACAAGTAAAAAAGCAACTAAAAGCTTTTGAAATTAAATAATATCTTTGTTTTATTGAGTTTTATATGTTAGAATTCAGAGCTGATTTTAAGGTAGAAGGGTGTCAGCTAAAAAATTTTTTGCTTTCCTCAAAGCCTTGTGCTTTTAACTAATTAATCAATAAAACTGTACAAATTAGAATTTCATGAGTTTTCACAAAATTAATTATGGGGTGGAGGTAATAAATATAAAAACTTTTTACCATGACTTTAAAAAAATATATATTTATAATAATTTCCATCGTTTGTGAATAGTTTCTGAAAGTTTCAATAAAATCCGACAATTATTTTTTTATTTTGCAAGATTTTCAAAATTAATAACTGCCATTAAAAAAAAAATACACAAAAAAATCCGCCATATTATTTAGTAGGACACTTCGTTGATGAAGAGAAACGAGGTTTTTCAATCAAAAGTTAGAATTCTTTAAAAGACAGAAAAAATTTTGAAAAATAATTAAAAACTACTTTGTTCTTTCTTCTTAATAAAAACATAAACATTTTGACGATACAATTTTGTTTTTGTCAAGTTTAAGGCCGTTATTCTCCTGCTATGCTCATTTTCTAGCAATCTCATACCAGTACTTAAATTATATATATATTTCGCTTTCATTGATTACCTTGATAATGTCGGAAGACGAATCGCGTAAGCCTCTTTCTGGATAATGGTAACTTCCTTTACACTAAGAGTTTGTTATTTGGTTTTTACATGTGGACAATTTAGTAAAATGTCCCAGAATAACTCCGTAAAACTTAGTAGAAAGGAACGTCTTTTAAATTTTGGTTTAAATGTAACTATGACAACAACTTTCACTTTTATTGTTTGCCTTGATAAAGTCGGAAGACGAAATGAGTCAGCAAAAACTAAGACTTTTTTTCTAATTGTCATTCTCATACAATATATATATATATATATATATAATTTCATCCCAAGCAAGGCTTAAAACCACTAAGATACACGCTGTTACTGAGTGGGAAAAAGTAAGAGAAAAAAGAGAAATATTTTTAAGGATATTGACTATAAAAGAAGAGGAATCAAGAAGACTGTAGATAATGATTGGCATTGCATTTAAATTTTTGTAGATCAATGTTTGATGGAAAGCATTGAGCATTGTTTGCCTTGATAAAGTCGGAAGACGAAGATTTTTCCAATTGTCATTCTTTTACCGATTTGTCTTATCCACGAAATTATTCTTGGAAAATTTACTAATATATATATATATATATATATATATATATATATATATATATATAGTTATACTCGTTTGGAAAAGCCTTAGGTATTTTGACAAAATTGAACAAACCAATGCCCAAGAAAAAATAAGGGATAAAAAAAATCTTTGGATTTTTAATGAAATTGGTGCGAAAACAATTGTCCAGAGTCCAAAGAAAAAAAACTCCAAAACGAGTAAAGCAAAAGTAACAATGTAAAGTGCTCAATACGCTAAGTAGAGCAAACCAAAATATGAACCTGGCTCTTTAGGTTCATATATATATATATATATATATATATATATATATATATATTAACATTTTTTATGTTTATACATTCTTTTTATAGATACAAATATTGTAATAGTAAATGCTTTGTTTACAATAAACAGTATTAAACAACATTTACCGGCCTGAATGTCCAAACATTTTCATATAAAAAGTCGTCCTAAACGAATTTTCTATAAAAATTTCTCAACATTCATTAAAAAAAATCAAAACAAATAATTTATTTAAATAGAATTTTTTTGATGTTATTTGTAATTTAAAATTATAAAAAAAAATGGCTTTCTTAAAAATAATATCGAACTTCGTCCATTTCATAATGTGTGACGTCATATATATATATATATATATATATATATATATTCATTAAAATACATATTTTATTATTTTTGTTCAATTATTTTTGTTCAATTATTTTCGATTTTTGCAGTCATTATCAAGAACTGATATGGTGTCTGTGTGGCAGTTAGAATTCCTTTGTCTTTATTCGGGCATTCTTTGGAAATCTGGACGTTTGAAATGGTCTAGTGTAACTTCCAGTGTAGTGAAGAAGGCATCTTAAAGTGCATGTAATTAATGTGCACACATATTTGATCAGTAATACAATAATAAAAAAAAAATAAAAATAATAATTTAAATTAAATTGATAAAAAAAAATAATCGCATTCTTTTTGTGCGGCTTCGTTCCCAATATCCGTTACGCATGACGTCACGCTAGACCATTTTAAACGTCCATTTTTTCAAAGAATACCAGGGTGAAGACAAAGGAATTCTGACTATCACATCGTTTCCTGATAATGACTGCAAAAGTCGAAAGTACTTGAACAAAAAATAACAAAATATTTACTTCGTATAGTTTATCCACAACTTCCAGCAAAACACTCAACACATCCGAAAATTTGAAAAATGAGAATAAAATTTAAACAGACAGATTTTGTTGGTTCTTTTTCATCAAATTAGTTTGGAGATACATATATACTTACACTCACAGAGAGACAATTATATACACATACGAACACACAAGCCCCCCACATATATATTTAAACATTTATTATTAAATATAACAGACAATGAATGTTTGTTATGTCTGATTATGAGCCGTTCTAATGTCCGTATGTTTGCTTTAATTTCTGGTGAAAATAAAGATAAAAAAATTGTCCAACATTTGGATATTTTTTTATTAAGTTAGTCCTGAGGTTTCGGCTCACATGAGTCATCTTCAGATTTGTTATATAAAAGATATCGACTGTCAAAAATGATATGTTCTTATCTTGACGTAGAAGATTGCTATGCGCCGTTAAAGGTTACTTTTGGACAATTTTTTCTTTATTTTCACCAAAAATTAAAACAAACATTCGAACATTAGAATAAGCATGATTTCAAAAATAATGATTTGATTCATTGTCTGTCTGTTTAAATAATGATCTGCCTCCCCAATACACTATATATATTCTATGAACGTTTCTCGGACATTCATGCCGGTAAATGTTATTAATACTGTTTATTATAAAACAGATCATTTACTTAAATACTAGCAGCATGGCCCGGCGTTGACCGTGCTTGATTCAAACATCGTACGACTCATACAGCAATCGCTATCACTTGACTTAAAATATTTTTGCCCATCCTTGCCTTTAAAGGTGCCCTTTGCCGTGCTGATGTTGCTACATGCCTTACTTCTTGCCTATCTCACACTGCGATTTTTTTAAAGCTCTATACTAAACATTAAATCTGTTACGAAAAAAGAACTAAGCAAAATGAACACAAAACGATCAGCTTTAAAAAAGGACTCGTAACTGGAAAAACCGAATGAAAAAAAGAATGTTAACGACAAATACTTTTTCACACCCAACCCAGTTCTGTTGAATCAGAATCAACATAGAGTTTAAGCAAAAAGAATAAGCCAATTGGATTAAAAATTTGAATGCAGATTTAAATTTTTTCCAACTTGGGACGATTGCAGCTATCGATTTTTTTAAAATTAACGCTAGCATGCTAGTTAACATTCGTGTCAGTCAGCTGTTGGCTCTCACTCTGGCCAGTAGAAAATGAAAACTGCCGTAGAAACATGAAAAAATCGATAATTTCCACTATCGATGGGAGTTGGAAAATGCAATGTCGGTCTTGGCCTTCCTGCTAATTTGGAGCATGTGCATGTAAATTTTGGTGCAAATCCGTCGAAAATTGCGGCCGTGCATTCGTTACACACACACACACACAGACACACACACACACACACATCCTGCCTTTTATAGATAGAGATTTGTATCTCTATAAAGAATGTATAAACATAAAAATGTCTTAAAATAATTGTAGGACTTTGTCCATTTCATAATGTGCGACGTCATTTGTTTACATTTGGATACGCTTTGAGCAGATATGAATGTACGTAAGAGATTCATGGAAGACTGAAGTTAAAAAGCAGTAAAATCGGCCTTTCTAAGCGAACTATCCTCCGTGTTGAATTTCTAGGGTGGTAAATTCTTCACAAAATATTAACGCAACTCACTATAGCTACGGTGTGTTAAATAAAGCTGATCATATCCTCATAGACTCAAGTAACCATACACGAACAATTACAATCTTAACTTCGGCCATATCATCCACCTGTATTTATATCACGTACCTCGTTTAGATACCATAGTATTTCCGGGGTCTTGTATTTTAAATTTTTGTGTCGCATAAAAATATATTCACCCAAAGATCAAACGTCAAGTTTAATGGACATACGTAGAAAAAAAATAAATATATATATATATATATATATATATATATATATCCTATATATATATATATATATATATATATATATATTGTTAAATATCCATACAATTTTTGAAGATTTTCGTTACTTATATATATATATATATATATATATATATATATATATATCCGTTATAATGTTACCTACATTATATATATATATATATATATATATATATATATATATATATATATATATATATATATATATATATAACTTTTCAATTTTTTTTTTTTTATATGGTTTTTAAATTTAAACATTTTGTGGGATTTAAAAACATACTGTTGGAATTTTTCAGGCAATTTTGCTATTAATCATCGTTACATATATATATATATATATATATATATATATATATATATATATATATATATATGTGTGTGTGTGTGTGTGTGTGTGTGTGTATAACAAATGTAACAGCAAAAAAAAATTTTTTAAAAACATAATTTTAATCCCACAAAATGTTTAATATCTAAAAAACTTGTTATAAAAAATTAAATCTATATCTAAAAAATTTACACACACACACACACACACACACACATATATATATATATATATATATATATATATATATATATATATATATTGTTTGAAATATACTGTAGTGTTCGTTATTTAAATATGTTTTTTTATAAGCAATTTCACTCTCTCTCTCTTTCTTTCTCCCTCTCCCTTTCTCTCTCTCTCTCTCTCTCTATATATATATATATAAATTAATTTAAAGAAAAACAGACCGTTTTAAAGCTCCATTTGTAATAATTTATTTCACCAGATAATTTTTTTCTTCCTCACTATCAAAAGGTGAAACGAAAAATGAATTTAAAATTTACACTTTTGACATTTCCATATATTAAAATTATATTAGTTGACATAGAGATGGTGAGGAATGGTATCTTTCTCACATGGTCGAGTTTAGAGAGGGAAGGAAGAGTCTTCTAATTTATTTTTTATTTCATTTATATATATATATATATATATATATATTTCTAACAAAGACATGTGTATATATATATGTGTGTCTATTCCTCTTTAACTAAAAAATTTTTCAAAATTTAACAGCATGAGAAATTAAAAAATTATCAAATATTTAAAAGTTAAATAAACACTAAACTAATTGGCTTTTACTTTTCCAATTTTTATTTCAAAGTTAAAATCTTGACAAATTTGTTTCATTCCAATCAGATAAAGTTGCATTATTCTGCTTATTTTCTTTGTTTTTCCCACATACATATCCTATGTATGTATATATATTTATTTTATTTATGTTTGGGAACGTTCTTTTTTTTTGTCTTATAAATATTCAAACATTTTATCTCAGATTTTTCTTTTATTTCTTTCTTATTCCTCATATTTTTTGATATATTAAAAAACTTTCAAAATTTTTCTTTCCGTCGATGGTTGTGAAACAAAAATAAATGAAATATTGACAAATATTTTTTAATTGTTCAAAAACTGTTCAAATTACCAAAATATTCTTCTTTTCCCTTTCTTTAATGAATACATTCGGGTTTTAATGATTGACTTTTGGATAATTTTTAGTTTCAGGTGTTTTTATAAATACTCTGTAAAAAATATTATATTTCATTATAACATATATATATAAAATATGAAAAAAATGGTTGAATAGAAACAAATATTTAGTGTGTGAAAAAAAAAACGTAATATCAATCCTCCTAAGATAGCATTTTAACTGTAACTTAAATATAATCTATATATTCTTGAAAAAATAACGTTCAACAAGATGTTATAAAAAAAAAGTTTGACCAAGAAGCTTTTATTTAAATTTAACAAATCCATTTACATATTAACAATTATGCAGGATTTTTTCTTTTCATTGACATAAATATTTTTCATTCTAAATAAATTGCTGAAATAATATATCTAAATATTTTATATATTCAATTAGGAAGATTTCAGAAAATTTAACAAAAATAACGTTTATTTTTAGAATCAGAAATCTATAAGGCAAATAGTTTTGTCATTATCATTTTCTTTCCAAAATTATTCAATTGAATATTTAAAATTTATCATTCATATATTTCAAAATTATGTTTAATAATATTCATACTCTGGCTTCCATTTCAAAAAGTTCAATTCAAAATATATAAAAAATTTTAAAACATCAACCCCTTTCATCATTTTTAAATAAAAAAACGATATCAATTAGAAAATATTCAAATTTATTTTTTTGGCATGGATCAGGATTTTTCATAATGACAGTTCAATGACATGAAAAAAATAAATGAATCCTTTGTTCGCATATAAAAAAGAATTTTAAAAACATTTTTTCCGTAATATGTTCTCTGTTGAAGCTTGGATATATTGGAATAATAATAATACAACACAAAATGTACGTAAACAAAATGTATTGAAACAAGGAAAAAAGTTACATAATATTTACAGGTAGTTTTTTATATTCTTGGGAAAACATTTCCTGAAGAATGGGTTGACTTAATTCGCAGTCGGGCAGAGTTTCTGGATTGGATCTCTTGAATCTTCCGATCGTCTTAAAGTACCAACCCATATTTATATGGTCGGTACTCCAATTTACAAATTAGATGGATAAACATAAAATAACAAAAATATTTTGGCAAATTAAAATCTGAAGATTGTGTTACTTGAAATAAATTGGGATGAAATGATGAAAAACTTTATGTTTCTTTTATAAGCTTGATTATTAAATAATTAAAACATATTATTTTCATTTTTGATCGATTCATCAAATTCAGCTTTTAAACTTTTCAAATTTTTATACATTTTTTTTGAAAAATTTAAAAGAATTATACCAATAAAAACCTACAAATTTAGTAAGATATCTTTAATATTTTAAGATACAAATATATCAAAAAAAAAAATCTATTCAATTGGACAATTTTGGACTTATCAATTTGGACAATTTTGAATAATTAAATTTATATATATATATATATATATATATATATATATATATATATATATATATAATATATATATAAATGAAATGTTTTCACAATTATTAAAAGAAACTAAATATTTTCAATTTAATTTCATTTAATATCCATCATTTATTAATGAATCAAATAAAAAATTTATATCTGTCTGCCTTATTTAAATAAATAGTCATTGTATTTGTCTTTAGAAAAATTTTGAAAAAATTGTATTTAAATTTAAGTTCATTGGGAAACTTTTGTTTATAATGATAATTATGATTCACCATATTTTACTTTTTTGAAAATTTTATATATACATTGGATATTTTTAACATTATTCGAAATATTTTTTATATTAAAAAAGTGTTTTTTTTTTTTTTCCCCATTTTCTAATTCTTTGCTTTTTTTATTTTATTTTATGATTAAAAAAGAACAATAAAATATTTGCTGAAAATATTTAATTAATAAAATGACATATTAAATAGATTTATATATTCAAATAGATCAAATTATATTTTATAAATTTATTATTTATATATATATATATATATATATATATATATATATATATATATATATATATATATTTAAAAAAGAAAATCTTCTTTTTCTTTTTTAATATTTAAAATAATCTAATAAATAAAAAAAAATTAAAATATTTATTAAAATTAAAAGGAATACACAAATTTTTGAAAAGGCCACTTTGATATCTATAAATATATATATATATATATATATATATATATATATATTATATATATATATATATATTTATACGATATAATTATGTAATGATTTTTTATAAAAGAGTAAAAAATAAATATGCACTGAGATAAAACTATGATTTTTCAAAAATTTATTTAAAATATAATAATTAAATAGATATGAACAGAATTTTTTTATTTAAATTATTTTTAAATTTTACATAAATATACATTTCATATTTAATTACATATATATATATATATATATATATATATAAATATATATATATATATATTGAATAAATATATATAAATAAATATTCCTTTAATGTATATATTAAATATCCGATTATTTCGATAAAATTTTTTGCCTTGAGATAAATATAATTTTTTGAAATTTAACATTTTTCAGTTTTTATTTATATTTTTTAAATAGTGATATAATAATTGAAAACATTTTATTTTTTAAATATATATTTTTAAAAAAAAAAAAAATCTCTGTTTGTGTTGGTCTTTTTTAATATGTTTTAAAATTCCTATAATGAAACCATGGGTCCAATATCATTTTTTTTATTTTGAACTTATATTGAATTAAACATGATTTCATAATATAAAATAAAATATATAAAAGATATATAAAAATATATATATAATGATATATGTCAACTACAAAATTATCTTATTGTCGTTTCGATAAATAAATATATTATATAATTTTAAAAATAAATTAAAATTAAATTTTTCCTTAATAAAATTTTTTTTTTTTAAAATGTAAACTAAACTATAATGATAATTTTCGGTGATTTAAGACTAGGATATTTTTGAAATAAAATTTATATTATCGTATATAAAATGCTAGGCTGTCGTTGTCTTTGAAAATCTCTCTATCTTCTGAGACACACATAACTTCACAAACTTTTATTTATATCTATATATATATAGATATATATATAAAAATTATTTTAATATATTTATAAAATTTATTATCAAATTTGTTTTTTTATTTAATCAATTTGGATTTAAAATACAAATTATAATATTTATAATAATGTTTTTTTATAAAAGAAAAATTTTTATTATAAAAATATAAAATAATTTTATATTTATAATATTCCCTTATAAAAAGAAAATATTTAAAAAAATTTGAGATAAATTCTTTTGAATTAAATTTAAATTAAAAAAAAAATTAAATTCTTATTAAAACATTTATATTTATATTTTATATATATATATATATATATATATATATATATATATATATATATATATATAAAATATAAATTAAAATATTTAAATATATTTATGGGATAAAGTGTTCAATATCAGATATATATAGCGTGTGTAAATATATAAAAGTGAACATAGAAGTCAACACTTAGAGGCGACAGTCTGTTTCATGCTATATGCAATCGTCAGGCCATGAGTGCTGTTATTTTTCTCAATTTATTTATATATATACGGGTCAGTGGTGCATTGTGGGTAGTCTATTTTGGCGGTTATTTTACCGGAAGTCGTTTATTTGTTTATTTTTATTTATTTGGGTTAAATTATTTTGCTTGTTTTTATTTATTTTATTTTTTGTTTTTTTTTTTTTATTTTTTATTTATTTATTTATTTTTTTTTTTTTTAATCGGTTTTTTATTAACGTAGTAAAAATTTGTTTATATCGTTTATTTTAATAGTTTTGTTTTGGTTTGAAAGATAATTAAAGCTATTTATTCAATTTTGGGGTTGATTGTTGTAGTTTATTCTAACTATTATTTTGGCGGGAACAGTTTTTAATTTGTTTATTACTTCATTTATTTATTTGGATTGATTATCTTTATTTGTTTTTTTTTAACGGTTAATTTATCGGGATTGGTTTGTTTTTTTTATTTATTTATTTGGATGAATTTATTTTAATTTATTTTACTTTTTTTTTATTTATTTTTTATACTTTATATTTTTTTTTCGGTTTTCGATTTTTTAAGTAACGTAGTTTTTTTTTTTTTTTATCGTTATATAACAGTTATAGCTATTTTTTTTCGTCCGATTTTTGGTTTGATTTTTATAGTCTAACTAATATTTTTTTGTCATAATGGTTTGTTAATTTGTTTATTATTTACTTTATTTATTTATTGGGTTTATTCATTTTTTTTTTTTTTTTTTTTTTTTTTTTTTTATTCTATTTCGTCTATTCTAACAGGTGTGATTTGGTAATTTGTTTGGGTTAATTTATTTTATTTATTTTATTGTTATTTTGTTTTTTTTTTATTTTTTTTTTTTTTTATTTTTTTTTTTCCGTTTTTCGATTTTTAAGTAACGTAGTAAAAATTTGTTTTCATGTCTGCATTTTGCGATGAGCTCGGATCTTTTAATTAATAATTTATTTTGGTCTGGGAAAGTAATGATAGCTATTTTTCCTCCAAGCAAAGTTTGCAAGCTTTTGATTGGTTGTTGTAGGCTGATGATCTTTTCCTTATTTTCCAAGATATTTTTGGTGTGATGTGCGTTTTGTTTTTAATTTCCCAGATATACTTAGAAAGCATTGTGCTGTTCGCATATTTACTATTTGTGAAAGATGTTTTGTGTGCATAATTTCTTTGTTTCCAGGGTCCTTCAGTTACTCCTATGTATACTTTTTCTTCATTATCTGGTGATTTTATCGTGGCTTGGTATATTACGTTGTTTTGTAAACAATTACCGTTTAAGGGACATTCGTTCTTTATTCTGCAGTTGCACGTGGGTTTAATTTGTTCGTGTGGTTTGTTGATAATTTTCCTGTTGTGCTTTTTTATTATTTGTGCCATGTTCTCGGTGCAACTGTAGCTGATTTTTACTGTGTTTTTTGTTGAATATTTTGTAGGGGTGCTTGATTCTGGGAAGTGTTTGTGTAAGAGTTTGAAGAATATTTTTCCTACGTTTGTTTTTACGTTTTTGCTGTACGGTGGGTTGAACCATATGATATTTCTTTTCCTGTTGGCCTTTTTTTTGTGTTCTGTGGTGAGTATGTGAGTGTTGCTGGGAATCCACTATCTTTTAGGGCTGTTTCGTAGTCTTTCTTAGCTTTGTTAAATATGGATTCATTGGAGGAATTGTCGAAAAGCCTGCGGTTAATCGATTTTGGTATCTGTTTGATTATAGAAGGCGGATGGTTGGAAGATGTGTGTATATAGAGTGGTTTATCATTGGGTTTTCTGTATGGTTTATATGTGCCTTTTCTTAGGTTGAAGGTAACATCTAGAAAATCTACTTCTTTTAGGTTAGTTTTTATATCTATGTCGAATCCGTTAATTTTGAAAATCTTTATTATTGCTTTTCTAGTTTTGTCTGTGTTTTGTTTGTTACAGTTTCTTAAGATTATGAGACCGTCGTCCCTGTAGAGCCCTGTGTCATTTCTATCTATTATTTTGCTTAGTTCGTGTAGTAAGTAGATTCATATAATTTCACATGTCTTTGTACCGTCAAAGCTTCCCATTATAGTGTCAAATATCCCATCTTTCTTTATCCATGCTTCTTCATTGTGAAATAGTAATGATTTACAGAAGTACTTAATGATGTCGATTTCGCTTGGTTTTATTATTATTTGTTCCTGAGCTAAGTTGATGGTCTTATTTAACATGCTTTCTGTTATAGATGGGTAAAATTCCTTTATGTCTAATTGTAGGAATTGGCAATTTTGTTTGTTATTTATGCTGTGGAACCAGTCAATAGTTGCTTTTGTGTTTTTCCACTGGTTTACTCCTAACTTCTTCCTAAGTTTAGAATTATTTCTTTCTAGTAACGTTTTACTTATTTTACCTAGTTCGCTTTTGGCCGGGTTTATGAGTCTACATGCAGGGGTGGTTTTAAAATTTTCGTTGTGGTATTTTAATGTGATAAAGGCTATTTACTTTTTAATACAACTTATTCGGTCATCTAGGTCTAATTTTTGGGCGATTGTTTTAAATTTCCTTTTGATATCGTGTTCTGTTGTTTTTTCAAATTTTTTTATGTTTTGGTTTGTTGTTCTTGAAAAATTTGTTTTGTGTCCTTGGTAAAACTAAGTTTTCATATATATTTTTTTGTTTTGTCAGCAAAATAAATACATTTACTGAATTGTTTATTTTAGTTATATATTTTTTATTTTTTTTTATATATATATATATATTTATATATATATATATATATATATATATAAGAAATATAGTCTTATAAATATATTATATATATGGGATAAATTCATTATCAGAGATCAAATCATTTCTTGTAAATTAAAAATGAAAATTTGGAGGTGTACATTTAAAATATATATACATCTGTTTCATTCTATCTGCAATCGTCAGTCCACATCATGATTAGCGTAGGCAGATAGATAGATAGATAGATAGATATTTTCATGATGATAGATAGATGATTTTATAATTCCATTTTCGATTCGTAATTAAATGATGGTAAAATGACATTTTTGTTTTCACTAATCTTTTTCAAAGTTTGATGTTTTTTAAAATTATATTCTGATAATGATTACATTTCTAAATTGACGTAATTTGTTTATTGTCTTAAAAGTTTGAAGATAAATCATCTAAATAATCCCCTTTGAATCATATCTTGGTTTTTCCATGACAAATAGAAAATACCTAAATTCCTTTGTTCCAAATTTCATCGATCTTCACATTTTTAAAAAGCTATTCTGAATACAAAACTGTTCGAAAAATCCTCATTCCAGTTCTTGTAAGGTTTGAAAGGAAATTTCGTAACACTTTCATTCTGGAACTGTCCAAATTTTCAAACTAAAATAATTTGTTAATATTTTTCTAATAAAAGAAAATTTTTAGGGCGTTAAAAAAATAAACCTTTTAATGCAATATTTTTCATGGGGCGTTTCGATTATTCATTATAACGGAAATGACCCTGTTCTGAAGCAACTCTAATGGCCACTGAAAATGGATATAAATAACATATTTAAATGGAATAAGTTAATTTTGAAAAATTTTTATTATGAAAGATTTTAAACAGTTAATATATAAGTTAATATATAACAGTACATATTGCCTTGTATCCGGCCTGTATTGCTTAATACAACATCTTTCAGTTCATTTATATCAATAATAGTAAAAAATTGTGTTGATTATAATAAATATTCGCTGATATTGATTCATAAGTTTTGTGGAAGATTTTTAAAAATCAAGATAATAATGCCACAAGGGGTTACATAGAGTGAAAGAGAATGAGAAGACTTTAGTGAGGAAAAAAGACCATAAAAGACCAGTATTCAAGAAGACAGAAGATTGCAATTGACATTGCGTTTAAATTTTTGAAGCAAGAAAACAGAAATGTATTCCACCGGTGAGAGGTGTGAGAAAAGAAACTATTAGTATAGCACTTACAGTGACATCTAAAAACGAATAATTCTGCTATTATTTTCTTTTTTTCGTATTTTTCCAATGAATCATGACCTAGTGCACATGTTAGTACTTCGTAAAAATATTCCAAATGGTTGTGCCTTTAGATTGGATTTCGCAATTGGATTTAAATCAATAGAATTTGAATCATCTATCTATTACTTTGAGAATGCTCAATGGTAAAACGCATTGCCATTGTTAGTGCAGTGTTACAATTTTCGTACGCTGTACTTGGAATAACGTCCATTTGCAGACAATTATTAGGAAACTAATCGACAGTCGAGACAATAGTGTTTATTCATGATAAAAATCTGATTCAATCACGTATTTTCAAATAAAAAAAATTTCATCATATAATATTAAAATAGATTCATATTGCTATATGTGCTATTCTCCCTTTCTTTTAATAAAAAATATAGAAATAAATTATATTACTCTGTTGAAATCATGGGTTTAAAATTGACTGTATTATTGTGTTAATGGAAAGATAAAATATATTGTTTTAATTATTTTTTGCAATAAAAGATGTATTTATTTCAATAGTAAAACGATATATATTCCAATAGTAATCTAAAGTGCGTTTTAAATTCATGCAAATGAGATATATATCAAAGGAGGATAGTATAAATAGAAAAAAACATAAAAACTACTTATAGGAAAGCAAATTCATTTAAGATGATAAAGAAAGTGACTGAAGTCAAGATTTATTCAGGAAAAATTTTACTGCTGAAAAATTATTTGAACATTGATAGCATCACGAGTGTTGTATAGGCCCCCTCATGCTGGTGGTCTCTTGGTCCCTGCGCCAATTAATACAATGTTGTATATTCTCTTTCTTCTCTTTGTTCAGTCGACCGGTGATCGCTAGTTTTGTTTTGCTTCGTAGATAAAAGACATCAACAAATGGAATTTTTAAATTTATCTAGAAATTTTCAATAAACACGTTTACATTGACATTTCTAACTAACCAGTTCTCATATTGTTCTCTCCCTCCACTGGAAAGCCGAATCCCTGACACGAAGGAAACACGTCTACATTGTATGACGGTTTAGAAACGACTCTTATTAGACTTCCTTTACGTCTATCTATCTTTTCGATGCTATTCAGTCAATCACAATTTACTTTTTTATTTTGTTTTGTATCATACACCTAAGACGTAAAAAAATATTTAAAGAAAAATATTTTCTCTAAAAAATAATAATCTGCTTTTTTGTTCTAGCGTTAAAACGTTTGAAATTTGACAGGCCCTCCCATATGAATTCAACTAATATTTCACGATCATTGTATGCGATCCGATTTATATTTATTCTCTACACGGTGTATTTGGCGGACGTTCATTTGAAAATCCATCATGTTCACTGATAAGGTAGATTGGAAAAACAGGGAAAAAGGACTAGAATAAAAACAAAAAAAAAAAAAATTTTGTTTTCAGAATGCGTGGTGATCAGTAAAAGGATAAGCCTGATATCTTGCGATTTGCAGGTCACATAAAACACTAGAATCAAGCAGACGCGAAATTTAATTATCTGGGAAAATTTTTTGACCAGAGGACGGTATGGGGAACTGAGGATCCGTAGACGTATTGGGATGACCAAGGACCAACTGAACTGTTAAAAGATATCTATTTCTTAACGGCCACGTATGTTGACATTTATTTTTCAAAGAGGAAGAAGAGACTCGAGGTCACAGAGATGTGGTTCTAAAGAAGGATGCTAAAGATATCATGGACCGAGCGCGTGAGCAACGATGAGGTCTTACAGAGAGGATCCCCCCACGAGTCTATGTCGAAGAGCAGTGTCTCTTCTCGAGAAACAGCTACCCGTCCCAGTTTTATACGGGAAATTTTGTCCGAGCCAACGGGTTCGGATACTCCACGTTAAATTCGGCCTTGTGCCACATCTGACCGCGTGGGGCGGTTGGTAGATATCCTTGTTTCGGGAATTACTAGCCTGCCACCCAAGTCTCTGTCTTTCAGTAGTGTATAATCTTTTACAATAAACCTCTCTTTCTTTCATCTACGTGCATGTTGCTGTTCCTTCACTCGAGTAACACATTTGTTTGTAACCTCTTTATGGATACAACGTAGTGATACAAATCTTACTAATTAATCCATAGCTGAGAAGATAAGCGGTGGATTCATACATTTCCTAAGGGTAATTGCTCTTAAGTGAATATAACGAACATAGCTGGAATTGGAACTCGGTTCCCTGATTAACAATTCCAAGCCATTACAGGCATATCCAAGCTTACAGCACCTGGAATTCTCAAGCGGTTACCCATCTAGGTACTAACCAGGCTTGGCATTGCTTAACTTCGGTGATCTTATGGGAACCGATGTTTCGGTGGTATGTGGCGATAAGCC
>CAHIKZ030002106.1:145000-147500 GCA_903632075.3 Acanthosepion pharaonis | reverse complement strand
TCCTGGGGCGCATATTCTAGAGACGCAAATATCCAGGGACGCAACTGTCCAGAGACGCAAATGTCCAGAGACGCAAATGTCCAAGGACGCATTTTCTAGGGACGCAAATATCCAGGGACGCAACTGTCCAGAGACGCAAATGTCCTGGGACGCCTTTATCCAGAGACGCAAATGTCAAAGGACGCCTTTGTCTAGGGACGCAACTGTCCAGGGACGCAAATGTCCGTCAACCTAAACATATTAAACCCTCAAATGTTCAAACTGTTTACCCACGGGATTTGCACACTCCTCTAGTCTGGAGTGAACAACCAGACACATTCTGGCACAAAGGTCTTTATCAGCATCAATGTTCTGGCAAGCCTCTCGTATAAAATGAATCATGGCAACAATGGCTTGCATGATAAACCCTATCCTTTATACATCGACAGAAACAGAAGACGATAAGGTTGCGATCCGGCAGATGTGATGACCTCTCAGCAGCGCCTTGACGTCCAATCAACTTGCTGGGATATTCTCTGTCAAGTAGCACATGCACAGGGAGTGCTAAATGCAGTGGCACCCCATCCTGTTAAAAGTAAAAGTTGTCCGGCTGCTGTTGTTCGCGTACCTGTACTTACTGTATACCTACTTCTGCAATCTCATATATATATATATATATATATATATATATAATTCCAAATGTTTGAATATATATATATATATATATATTCATTTCAACCTTCAATTATATATATATATATATATATATATATATATATAATTATATATATATATATATATATTTTTGAATTATATATATATATATATATATATATATATATATATATATATATATAAGGTTTGAATAAGCACCTCTAAATAGAGTATGCCCAAAAATTAACCTTCTGACATAAAAGTGCTCCATGCCATAAAAATGACAGTGCATTTGAATATTAATTCAATAACCCGGTAGGCAATGACAGGCCATTACTTTAAATTTCATGTGCTTGTACACAATCTTCAGGTAGCCAGTGCAAGCACATGAAACTTAAAGTAGTGACAAGTCATTACCGACCTGGTTATTGAATTAATATATATATATATATATATATATATTAATTTAATATATTTTAATCTTTTTTTATTTACATGGGGATGAGGTTATTCTGCTTGTATTTTATACTAGTATGTTTCGAATGGAGTCTGGTAAGTTTGTGTGTATGTGTTTAAATGGTTTTTCATTGAAATAAAAAAAAATAAATAAAAAGCTTAATCATCTCTACCTTGTTTATAGTCTTTAATGAAACATGTATAAATGAAGGATTGCTGCCTAATTACACACACAAAATATATATGAAACAGGACAGAACTTTTCATCCTCTTTTTCTTCATATATATATATATATATATATATATATATATATATATATATATATATATATATATATATATATATATATATTATCCATTATATTCCGTGCTAATACCCTTTGGGAAAGGTGTGAATCCTCTTCTTCTCCCCTCCAGCTATGGGTAAATAGCAGGACAGACTGGGTTCTATAGCCTTGGATGGCAGCTGGTCTAGAGGGACAACTCTGAATTCAAAAACTGCGGAGGGGCGTTCGGGAACACTGTGGGACGGAGTGCACCAGCTCTCTGTATTGGATTTTTTTTTACTGCGATATAACAGTTATGGCTATTATTTTCGTCCGATTTTTTGGATTGATTTTCATAGTCTAACCAATATTTCGGTCATAATGGATTGGTAATTTGTTTATTATTTACTTTATTTATTTGGGTTCATTGGGTTTTTTTTTTAATTCTATTTCGTCTAACTTATTCTATTCTAATTTAACCCAAATAAATAAATAAACAAATAGAACGTCTTCCGGTAAAATAACCGCCAAAATAGACTACCCACAATGCACCACTGATCTATATATATATATATATATATATATATATATCCGAAAAAATAACAGCACTCGTGGCCTGACGATTGCATCTATCATGAAACAGACTGTCCTTCTAAGTGTTGACTTCTATGTTCACTTTTATATATATATATATATATATATATATATATATATATATATATATATATATATATATATATATGATAAGATGAAGAACAAATAGGAAACATTTATCCATCTAACATGTTTCACTTTTATTAACGATTCAGCAGAAAATACGATATGAAGCGAAAAGAAAAAGAAATTCTGATATTTTTTACTCCTGTGCTCTTTGATTTTTTAACTTTCTGTCTGATATATATATATATATATATATATATATATATATATATATATATATATATATATATGAGTTGGGAAAATGCAGATCTGATATGAATGGAGGCTGACAGATTAATGAGTTAGAGAACAATTAGAAAATGTTTATCAATCTAACATGTTTCACTTTTGTTAATGTGATGTGAAGAGAAAAGAAGAAATAAATTCTGGTAGTTTTTACTTTTCATGATGTTTGATTTTAATTAGCCATTCATGTTTCACTTGCT
>CAHIKZ030002106.1:107500-140000 GCA_903632075.3 Acanthosepion pharaonis | reverse complement strand
TTTAAATGCAAAGCCAATCGTTATCTACTGTTTTCTTCATTACTCTTCTATTGTTCTCGCTCATTAATAATGTTTCCGTATTTTTTCTTATTCTTTCGCACTCTTACTTTATAATATTGATGTTCCCTTCCACTTTATAATATTTTATAATATTGATGTTTTTATAATTCCAATATTGATGTTCCTTCCACTTTATAATACTTTATAATATTAATGTTCCTTCCACAACTTTATAATACTTTATAATATAATGTTCCTTCCACTTTATAATACTTTAAAATTGATGTTCCCTTCCACTTTATAATTTATAATAATGATTTCCCTTCCATTTATAATACTTTATAATAATATATTTTATTCCAATTTTATAATACTTTATAATATTAATGTTCCCTTCCACTTTATAATTAATTATAATGTTCCCTTCCACTTTATAATACTTTATAATATTGATGTTCCTTCCAATTTATAATACTTTTTATAATATTAATTCCTTCCATTTATAATATTAATGTTCCCTTCCACTTTATAATACTTTATAATATTATGTTTCCTTCCACTTTATAATACTTTATAATATTAATGTTCCTTCCACTTTATAATAATAATATTGATGTTCCTTCCACTTTTATAATAATTTCCACTTTAATAATATATTAATGTTCCTTCCACTTTATAATATTTTATAATATTGATGTTCCTTCCACTTTATAATACTTTATAATATTTTATTCCCTTCCACTTTATAATATTTTTCCCTTCCACTTTATAATATTGATTTTCCTTCCATTTATAATATTATAATGTTTCCTTCCACTTTATAATTTTATAATATTAATGTTCCCTTCCACTTTATAATAAATATTGATGTTCCTTCCAATTTTATAAAACTTTATAATATTAATGTTCCCTTCCAATAATTTTTATAATATTAATGTTTTTCCACTTTATAATATTTATAATTTGATTTCTTTTATAATTTTATAATATTAATGTTCCCTTCCACTTTATAATACTTTTTAAATATTGATGTTCCCTTCCACTTTTTATAATATTGATGTTCCTTCCATTTTATAATATTTTTCCCACTAATATTGATTATAATAATATTAATGTTCCTTTTTATAATATTTATAATATTCCTTCCACTTTATAATTTATTATATTGATGTTCCTTCCACTTTATAATAATTTTTATTTATGTAATATTTTAATAATTAATTTATAATAATTTTTAATATTAATGTTCCCTTCCACTTTATAATACTTTATAATATTGATGTTCCTTCCACTTTATAATATTTTATAATATAATTTTATAATCCACTTTATATAATACTTTATAATATTAATGTTTCCCTCCACTTTATAATACTTTATAATATTAATTTTTCCTTCCACTTTATAATAATTTTTTATAATATTGATGTTCCTTCCACTTTATAATATTAATAATCCTTTTATAATAATTTATAATAATAATTTCCCTTCCACTTTATAATACTTTATAATATTGATGTTTAATTCCACTTTATAATAATATTTTTATAATATTGATGTTCCTTCCACTTTAAATAATTTAATGTTCCTTCACTTTATAATACTTTATAATATTGATGTTCCTTCCACTTTATAATATTTAATATTGATGTTCCCTTCCACTTTATAATATTTTATAATAATTTATAATAATATTTTATAATTAATTATAATAATATTTTATAATCATTTATAATAATACTTTATAATAATTTATATATTTCCCTTCCACTTTATAATACTTTATTATTAATGTTCCCTTCCATTTATAATATTTATAATATTGTTCCTTCCACTTTATATTTATAATAATAATTTTTCCATTTATAATACTTTATAATATTGATGTTCCTTCCACTTTATAATTAATTTATAATATTTTATAATTGATTTCCACTTTATAATACTTTATAATATTGATGTTCCTTCCACTTTATAATACTTTATAATATTGATGTTCCCTTCCACTTTATAATTAATTATAATATTATTGTTCCCTTCCACTTTATAATATTAATGTTCCCTTCCACTTTATAATACTTTATAATATTGATGTTCCCTTCCACTTTATAATATAATATTATTTTATATTTATAATATTTTTTATTCCACTTTAATAATAATTTTATAATATTTATAATATTGATACTTTATAATACTTTATAATATTGATGTTCCTTCCACTTTATAATATTTTATAATATTGATGTTTTCCACTTTATTATAATTTTCCTTCCACTTTATAATAAATATTAATGTTCCTTCCACTTTTATAATAATT
The DNA here is from genome assembly GCA_903632075.3 of Acanthosepion pharaonis. Lineage (NCBI taxonomy): Eukaryota > Metazoa > Mollusca > Cephalopoda > Sepiida > Sepiidae > Acanthosepion > Acanthosepion pharaonis. The sequence continues at coordinate 137,680 of CAHIKZ030002106.1, read as the reverse complement.
TATAATAATGTTCCCTTCCACTTTATAATACTTTATAATATTGATGTTCCTTCCACTTTATAATACTTTTATAATATTGATGTTCCCTTCCACTTTATAATAATATTAATGTTCCTTCCACTTTATAATAATTTATAATATTGATAATTTCCACTTTATAATATTTTATAATATTATAATCCTTCATAACATAATACTTTATAATTATTTATAATATTTATAATTTTATAATAATTTATAATATTAATGTTAATTCCACTTTATTTTATAATATTGATTTTATAATATTTATAATATTAATGTTCCTTTATAATAATTTATATATTGATTTATTTATAATATAATAATATTTTTCCTTCCATTTAATAAATATTAATGTTCCCTTCACTTTATAATAATAATTTGATAATTCCAATAATACTTTATAATATTAATGTTCCCTTCAATAATTTATAATATTTTATAATATTGATACTTTATAATATTAATATTCCTTCCCTTCCAATACTTTAATATTGATGTTCCTTCCACTTTTTGAATACTTTATAATATTAATTTCCTTCCATTTTATAATATTTATAATATTGATGTTCCCTTCCACTTTATAATACTTTAATATTGATGTTCCCTTCATTTATAATACTTTATAATATTGATGTTCCCTTCCACTTTATAATACTTTATAATATTTTATAATATTAATGTTCCTTCCACTTTATAATATTTATAATATTGATGTTCCTTCATTTATAATAATACTTTATAATTTGATTTTCCCCTAATTTACTTTATAATATTAATGTTCCTTCCACTTTTATAATAATTTTTTAATATTAATTTCCCTTCCATTTATAATACTTTATAATATTAATGTTCCTTCCACTTTATAATTTTTTAATATTGATGTTCCCTTCCACTTTATAATACTTTATATTAATGTTCCTTCCACTTTATAATAATAATATTGATGTTCCTTCCACTTTATAATAATAATATTTTCCACTTTATAATACTTTATAATATTGATGTTCCTTCCACTTTATAATATTTAAATATTTGTTCCCTTCCAATTTATAATACTTTATAATATTGATGTTCCTTCCACTTTATAATACTTTATAATAATGATGTTCCTTCCACTTTATAATACTTTATAATGTTCCTTCCACTTTATAATATTTATTATTGATGTTCCTTCCACTTTATAATATAATATTAATGTTCCCTTCCATTTATAATTTTATAATATTGATGTTCCTTCCACTTTATAATACTTTATATTTATAATTATAATTAATGTTCCTTCCATTTATAATACTTTATAATATTGATGTTCCTTTTTATAATTTTATAATATTAATGTTCCCTTCCACTTTATAATACTTTTCCATAATATTATGTTCCTTCCACTTTATAATACTTTATAATATTGATTGTTTCCACTTTATATTTATAATTTTTTATAATTCCACTTTATAATATTAATTATAATAATTTTATAATATTATGTTCCTTCCACTTTATAATATTTAATGTTCCTTCCACTTTATAATACTTTATAATATTGATGTTCCTTCCAATTTAATATTTATAATATTAATAATTTATAATATTTATATGTTCCTTCCACTTTATAATACTTTATAATATTAATGTTCCCTTCCAATTTATAATACTTTATAATATTTTCCTTTAATTATAATAATTTTTAATATTAATGTTCCTTCCATTTATAATATTTTTTTAATAATTTTTTTATTCCACTTTATAATATTTGTATAATATTTTATAATATTTATAATATTAATGTTCCTTCCATTTATAATAATTTATTATTAATGTTCCCTTCCACTTTATAATATTTTATAATATTAATGTTCCCTTCCACTTTATAATTTATAATATTTGATGTTATTTTCCACTTTATAATACTTTATTTATTGATAATTATAATTTATAATATTTATAATATTTTGTTCCTTCCACTTTATAATACTTTTATAATATTAATGTTCCTTCCACTTTATAATACTTTATAATATTGATTTCCTTCCACTTTATAATACTTTATAATATTATTTTCCACTTTATAATAATAATATTGATGTTCCTTCCATTTTAATATTAATGTTTTCCATTTATAATACTTTATAATTATTTTCCTTCCACTTTATAATAATTTAATATTAATGTTCCTTAACTTAAATATTTATAATATTTTATAATTATTTATAATAATATTTGTATCTTATTAAAGAATACATTTTCACTTTATTAAAAATAATTTTAAAAATCACTAATGTTTTAATCCTTACTAAATTATTTTAATTCGGTTAAAATAAAAAATAAAAAATATGTTTTTCTGTTGTTGTGTTGTCTCCATCCAGAGTTGTTTTTGCCGGGAGTTGTGCTGGCGGTGTTGAATTATCCCGAGGGTGATCAGTTGTCCAGAAGGTGTTGACTTGTCCCGGGGGTGTTGAGTTGCCCCGGTGGTGTTGAGTTTTCCCGGCGGTGTTGAGTTGTTCCGATGGTGTTGAAATGTCCCCGGGGGTGTTGAATTATCCCAAGGGTGTTGAGTTGTCCCGGAGGTGTTGAATTATCCCGAGGGTGTTGAGTTGTCCCGGCGGTGTTGAGTTATCCCGACGATGTTGAGTTGTCCCGGCGGTGTTGAGTTGTCCCGGGTGTGTTGAGTTGTCCCGGTGGTGTTGAGTTGTCCCGGGTGTGTTGAATTGTCCCGGTGGTGTTGAGTTGTCCCGGGTGGGTTGAGTTGTCCCGGCGGTGTTGAGTTATCCCAACGGTGTTGAATTGTGCCGGCGGTGTTGAGTTGTCCCAGCGGTGTTGTGTTGTACCGGCGGTGTTGAGTTATCCCGAGGGTGTTGAGTTATCCCGGCGGTGTTGAGTTATCTCTTCTCGCTTCCATGCGTATACCGTTTGCATCTTGATTACATATTTCGCCTCTATGATTTTTATACATCAAAACCATGCCTTTTGCAAAACGAACTGCATTCTCACAACAGCCTACACTTGAGAATTATATAAATCTTTGAAGGTTTCAGCAAACTTGCCTTGTTCATCTATTGCTTACATTAACTCTAACAAAGGTTTGCTCTTCATAGTTGCAGTATAAAACCTGACTGATTTTCTAATTTTTCACGGTCTAATCTCGGTTGACACTCAGTGGTCGTGATGGATGAGCCAAAGGGTGGATTTTATCCGATGAGTATGTGACTGTGGCTAAAAGAAGGCAACAATGATTGGCCAGTTTGATGATACTGGCTGAAATTGTCGACCAAACCATTATTGTATCATTCACTTGTCGATGAAGGAGTGAAGTTTTGCGATTCCATTGGCAAGATATTCTTTGAGTTGTATAAGTACAAGCCTCGGAGTTTCAAAGTTTATGCACGACAATGACCCTGTCATGTATTTAATATTACCAAAGAATCTTTTGAGCCTAAAATATTTGCAGGGGATAAGATAATGGAATAGCCACCATTAAGTCCAAATCTGAATCCGCTCAAAAATCTATGGTCAGTTGTAAAGATGAAATTATATGAAAGTGGCAAATAATATGATGTCAAAGCAGGCCTATGGTAAGCAATTAAAACCACCATATCGGAAATTGAACTTGCTGAAGTAAAAAAATAATTAACAAAATCAATGGATAAAAGATTGCTGGCTGTTATTGAGAAGAAGGTTCACTATATTATGATGTAAAAATACTTCAAAGACTTATTTATTTGTTATTTGTTCTAATATACGCGTTGATGATTTTATTAACTTGTAACTACATCCGTGTCCTGGGTAAAATATAAATTACATCCGACAGCAAGGTCTCTGATCAGAAGATTTTGAGGAGCGTGAAACCACCTCCTAAGTGCTGGTCTTCCCAGGTTCCCTGGGGTGGTAGCACCTGTCAGGGTCCCAGCTATGGCAAATAGTTAACCTACTAAAAGGAGTCAAAACACAATGAAAATATAAAAATAGGTTTTAATACCAGCAATACTTTTTGGGAAATTGTTTACGAGCAATACATTTTTGAAAAAATATTACCAATATATTTTTGAAAAAAAAAAAATACAGCAATAAAAATCTTGTCGGCATTAAATAACCCATATCGTAAACCAAACCAAACTAAACCAAATTAAATAACCCATACCGTAAACCAAACCAAACCAAACCAAATTAAATAACCCATACAGTAAACCAAACCAAACCAAACCAAACCAAACCAAATTAAATAACCCATACCGTAAACCAAACCAAACTATTACCTTGTTATTGAAGTAAAAGTGATTTTCTGGTTTTGCGTAATATCTTCAGACTGCAGTTTTTATAAATTCAATGACTTTAATAAAACATGTTCAAACTACGTAAATCTTTAACTTAGAAGTTGTTTTGAAGCCTAAATTAATCGTTTAAAACTCGCCCATAATTTCTTCAAAGTAAATTCGAGTTATTGAGATTTATGTTTTAAGGTGGATAGCGGCTCGGATAGAGGAATCCGAGAGCCGAGTTCGAATTACAGTCAAGTCCATTGCATTCAGGTATGAAGGTATGAATCCTCTTCTTCTCCACCCGCCAGGTATGGGTAAATAGGACAAAGCAAGTTCTATAGCACTGGATGGAAATTGGTCTACCGTAGAAAGAAATGTCAACCTACTGCGAGAAAAAACATCTGCCCCGTCAGTCATGTGGTGTATCACGCATGGCACATAACTGACTGAGGTTTATGGGATTTGCATAATAACTTCAGACGGACTGTACACATGCATGAATATATCTGTATCAAAAATAGTTTTACAAACTTTAGAGGTGGGTTGCTCACATTAAAAAAGTAGAAAAGTCCATATAAATGTATGTCCACAAATCCTTCGTTTTTGAGTTATTAAGTTTAAAGTTTACGGTATCCAAGATACGATTCCAAAATAATTATTACCATAGTTTGTGGGGCCACGGATCCCGTCTCTGCAACGCGATAAAGTATTTGTTGTTTTGGTTGCAGCCTTGCGTCCATTACCATCCGCGCAGCCGTATGTAAAATGTCCTGCCATTGTTAAACGGAACATATCATTGTTAACACATTACTACACACGTTAAACGTTGAAGAAAGGCTAGATACAAATGTACACGAATGACAAATATAACCTAGTTCAAATGGTAACTTAGCACCATCGACGTAAACTTTCTTTAAACTTAACTCAAAAAACGAAAATACTTGCGGACATATGTTTTATGGACTTTCGTCCTTGTTTGGGTGTGAGGAACCCGCCAGCAAAATTTGGAAAAGTATTTTTGATACACCCTATATATATATATATATATATATATATATATATATATATATATATATATATATATACCCAAGTATAGGATTGGTGTATACGGAATAAATTCTAATCACCAAAACATACTTTTCTTAAAAGAGTGCTCAATACACAGTAGAGCAAATATAATTATTTCGAAAATTATAACATAAATATGTTATGAAATCACTACGAAAATAGCTCTTTTTGTTTCAACATTTCTGGTGTACATTCAACACCATCATTTGAAATGGCTATTTTCGTAGTGATTTTATGGCATATTTATGTTATAATTTTCGAATAAATCTGACAACAATTTTATACATAAGGATCGCATCATTCAGTGGATGTTAATAAATAACACATTCTTAAAAAAAACATCTTACGGTCTACAACACATTTATTTCGTCTTCAAGTTTTGATTTTAAAGGAAAAAATTACAGCCTGATGATGAGGACATGAAGTTCTTGAAAGTACTTGCTTCTCTAAAAAAAAAAAATACACCAGATCCATCTGACAACAATTTTATACATAAGGATCGCATCATTCAGTGGATTGTTAATAGTTTAATGCTTATATTAAGTCTGTTAGCGAAGAGATTTCGCCATTAATTGCATTAATATTACTAATTGATTCAATCTATATATCTCTTTATATATATATATATATATATATATATATATATATATATATATATATATGTATATATATATTACAACTCATTATGTCTAGACCTAGAATCCTCAACACACACAGGTGCAGAAAAGCACTGTAAGGCAGTTGGGTCTTTTGGCGGTCTCATCAGCCGAGCGCATTCTCTACCGACTGTAAGAATGAAACCCGGAGCCTTTACGACAGAATATAAGCTTCATACCATTGGGCCAGCTGTCCTCGGGGACGAAATGGAAACTAAATAACTAGACACTATATGACGCAGTTACTCCTATTGCCGGTGGGGTATACTTATCCAAGTATGCATAAACCACAGGATAGGCCCCGAAGAGAAACGACTTCCTTCACCAAGCCGCTAGGTCCAGAGCCTTAGAAGCTGGATCTAGCATAGGTTTATATAACGAAACGTCCATCCAGTACTTTTCTTCATACGTGTGTGTTTAGGATTCTAGTTCTTGACATGATGAATTATTACGGGAATTATACAAATCCCCGAATTATTAATTATCTACAGTAGCGAGCATAGAAATCAGAACGATGGTAAGAAAAAGTCTAAATATGAAATAAATTTTTATTTTAAAGCTTCAAAGAACATTTGATCAAGGAAAAATATAATAATTTCCAATGTTATATAATTATTCTTATAACTTTATCAAAATAAGTTTATTGAGCTTTATATTTTGGAATTATATAATTTACCTTTCTATCCTTATTTTTCCTTGATAAAATGTTCTACAAAGCTTTAATATAAAACGTTATTTCATATTTAGACTTTGTCTTAACACTGTTCTGATCTTTATACTTGCTACTATATATATATATATATATATATATATACAATTAAAATTTTCAGATACACAGAGTTGTATATTAATATTTTTGTTTTATTATTCCAGTGAGGTTCCTCGACTAGTTTCGGCCAACATCGCCATCATCAGGAGAAAAAGTTCCCTGCTTATTATCACTGAACTACAGGAGTAAATAACTGTTCCTGAAGAAAGTGAACTTTATCTGTAGATTTCATTTGTTTCTTTATTGTTAATTTTAGTCAGGCCTTGTGTTGGTCAAACGACCTCTTTTAAGTTGTTTTTATGATTGAGGATGGGAGATTCTTGACTTTCAGAATTCCTTCCTTGGTCATTTTGACAGTTTTATTGGTTTCTTGGTATGGATGTGTGTGTTAAGTGTATGTTATCTTTTAGTTTTTGTGGAGTGTGCGTGATGTGCGTATATTTATACATTTGCGTAAGTGTGTGTATAAGTGTGAGACCTCAACACCTCTACAAACACGTCTGTCTTGTGTGGGTGAGAAATGTGGTAGGGCTTGATTTATGGGGTTATACATTAATTCTATCTGTGTTGTTAAGCCCGTCTGGACGAAGTGTTTTGAGGCGCAAAATCCATTTGTCTTCCTCCTCCTCTAGTATTTTTCTAAGGTTATCTTTTCTGTCTATTTCTGTTTTTCAATTATAATGACTTTTGCATGGCTTTTAAAAGCATGTTTTTCTACAGTTAATAATCTTTCGTGAGGAGTCGACTTACCGACTTGCTGACTATATATATTTAGGCAGCACATCTTTATTCAAACGTTTCATTGAATAATTGAAAAAAAAAATGTGTCCACCTGTTTTTATACTGCTCCTTTCCAGTTTTCTAATCAGTTTCTTGATGTTACTATGAAATCCATCAAAGAAGTCGCTGTCATTTCTTTTAACCCAAGTACTTACGATCTTTGTCCAAAAGATCTTCATGGGTAAATTACAAAGACTAACTTATTGTAACTGCGATAAATTTATGTAATTTACTCCTGAAGATTGTCTTAGGAAAAGTCGAAAGTACCTGGTTAAAAAAAGAAAGAAAAAACAAACTATGGCGCCTTCCTTGATGAATTTCATCTTAATATCAAGAAACTGATTAGACAACTAAAAAGGATCAGTATAAAAATAATATGTCTATATTATTAAATGAAACATACACACACAGACACACAGATACCGACACAAAGATACAGACCACACACCCACACACACACATATATAATTAACCCTCGACCGATACGTTTATAATACCATTGCTTTTCTTCTCTTCCCCATTTCTTCTTCTTCTTCTTCTTCTTCTTCTTCTTCTTCATGCAGTAATAAGTGCCTTTCTAATCACAAGTTGTGTTTCCAACGTTTGTTTGTTTATTTATTTTAATAATATAACATTCATTAGTGTGTGTGTGTGTGTGTTTTTGTTTTTTTTTTAAAGCATAAAGAAGAGGTCATTTGATAAAAATCGCCTGAGGAGACCGTAAGGTTGAAACCAAGGTAGCGGATTCAATTGATCTCCAGATTTTTAAAGTTAAAAGCTCTACGTGTTATTTATACTTTTGTTTTTTCATACATCTTTTGAGCACTTTTTAATATTATTGTTTCTGGTCTGATTCAACTCTAACCATTAATATTTTATGTATTATATGTACAAATAGATAGATATCAAGTGAATGAGATAGATAGATAGATAGATAGATAGATAGATAGATAGATAGATAGATAGAAAGAATGAATGAATGAGTGAGAGAGAGAGGGGGGGGTAAAAGTTATATACAAACAAATAAAAAGATATAAGTGAATAAATAGATAGATAGATAGATAGATAGATAGATAGATATGCCTTCTTTTCTTTTTCAATACTTTTTGTCTTTTCGATCGTAAAAGCTTCGTTCATGAGATAGAATTAGCTGTAGCAAGAACATCAGCTGTAGTAACTGAAACTTTTACTTGTATCTCAGCCACCCACTAACCTTGTAAACTACAGTAGTAATATTGACGGCCGTCATCGTCATGGCAGTGATAGAACATCTATTTGAATTTTACTCCGTCTTCGTACAAGTTAAAAATAAGAAAAGGTTTTCATACTTAGTTCAACCTTCAACTTTTGTTTCTAATTTGTAAAAAAAAAAAATCTTAAAATAATATTTTTCCAGGTTTTTAATATGTAAAGAATAAATTAAGCTCTGCGCATACACATCTAATAAAAATTTATAAGGAAAATATATAGCCTAAGGGAAATAATTCTTAATTCTTATAGCTAGAGTTATTTCCCTTGGGGTTACTAATGTTAATACCTTTGTTTCGTTTCTGTGTATACGCATCGCTGAATCTTTTAATGACTGGCAACTTAATGCGGATTGCATTTAGTGTTAATCTGCTTGGTTGATGTGCTTCATTCTGATAAGGCTATTTCAGTACCTCTTCCATTTATCATCTAATTTGTTATTTATTACTTACACTATTTACATGCGTACTATTGTGCTTGTCTTTGTTGTTGTCGAAACGTTTCGCCTGTTGTGCCCTCCGGAGTTCATCAGGTGTATGTCAACCCGGTTTATTTTATCTACGAGGGTAGACTGATCTCGTACCACTGCCAATGTCTAGGGATATCTCAATCTAGTTCTTATTTTTAAGTATTGCTTGTAGAGGTCCGTGTGTGTTACGTGTTGCTGTACTAGAAACACGTGTGTAACTCCTGGTACAATATTAAATGATCCAACTACATGAAAATTGTTGGACTCAAGTTAAGTCCAACTGAAGATAAAGAAGACAAACAAACAAGACCGATATATATATAATATATATATATATATATATATATATATATACGTGAATTATAATTGTTTGCTGTGCTTCTAAAAATAAGTTACTCCATAATTCGCTTGAGGATGAAATGAAACTGATGTCTTTAATTTAATTACAAAATTAAATTCGAAGCGTTTAGCTTCCATATTTGAAACATGGTTAGAACTGTGTAGCGAAAAAAAAGGGAATTTTAAATCAATTAATTTATAATATTAATGCTCTGTAAATTTACATTGAGCACTATTTTGTAAAAATAAAAATATCTATAAGAACACCGGATTATATCTCTTAATGGTCTTTCTTTATATATATATATATATATATATATATATATATATATGTATTAAAGAAAACAATTTTACAATGGACACAGACAATGACATTAGCGTGTGTGTGTGAACATTTCTGTCTGTTCTTTTGTGGATATTCGTATTTTTGTGAATGTTCGTGCGTACGTGTATTTGTGTATTTGTTCACGGCGTCTTCCACAAATGGGAAGACGCAGATTTTCTAACAGAGCTTACATTGTAGTCGCTGAAATGAAGAAATGTAAAAGTGGATTTACCTCACCTCCACGCGAGGTGGGATGTGGCACGAGGCCTGAAGAAAAAAGAGGACGAGGCGAGAAGTCACCCATGCTTATAGTATAGGGAGAATGACCCATAGTGACAATTAGGGAATTAAGGAGGAGCTAATTCTGACATACTCACACTGCGCGGACGGACTATATTTTATTTTTTTAAAGTAATGTGCAAGGCCCTGTGATTCCTCATAGTAGAGGGTTATATTAAACGGTAGTTTATATGGATAGGATAGGAAGACAACTGTTAAGTCTAAACTTGAACCAGTTAAAGTTGTAGTAGTCGGGTAAAGATCCTCTTGGGAGTTTGTTCACAGGACAGTGGATAACAGGAAGAAACTGTTTGAGTAGAACTTCTAGCCAATGGAATACGGGGGAAATGTAGGTGATTTGCTACTATGGAAGTTCCATCCAGGATCCTAGCCGTGAAGGTTATATCTGGCGGAACTAGGAAATATAGTTGGTTTACACAGAGTCCAAGTACCTACTATCCAGCGCAAGAATTGAACTCACAATTACTTTGTCACCAAATTCACCCACCAACGCTTTAATTCACCTGGCTATTGTCCCTTTTATTTATAATATTAATTTTAATTTTATTTACCTACTGGTTTGTTAGTAAACGAATTATTTATATATTTGAAATGTAATTGATTGATCGGTTGGTTGGTTGATTTTGTTTAGCGGCATATCAACACCTCTATGGGTTATTTAATGCCGAAATCTAAATATTTTGAATACAATTTTATGGTTTCAACTAAATATACTTTGAACGCCACTGTATGCTTTCTGCGACAAGTAAACTATACTGTTGGTAATTTTGCTATAAATATGTATTTTTGGTTGGTTGATTTTGTTTAGCGGCATATCAACCTCTATGGGTTATTTAATACCGAAATCTAAATATTGTGAATACAATTTTATGGCTTCAAGTAAATATATTTTAACGCAATCAACTACAGATAAAATGTATTGCTGATCATTTTGCTATAAAATGTATTTTTAGTAATTCTACTATAAAATATATTGTTGGTATATCTTAATATAAAATGTAGTCATTTTCCTTTAAAATTGCATTATTGTTAAGTTTACTGTAAATTTATCTTGTTGGTAATTTTTTAATATAAAAATATATTGTTGGTATTTTACTATTAAAATGTATTTTTATCCTTTCATAATGTATTCTTTTTGTTTTGGAAGGTTCGTTATTTGGCCTTAGTTGGGACCCTAACAAGTGCTAGCACCTCGGGTCAAAATTTGTATCTGGAACAAGAATTGTTTGAATTAATAAAAATCTATGCTCCTCAAAATCTCTACTCTCCCATTTAGAGGCCTTTCTATCCCGATGTAATTTATCGCCAGACACAGGACTTGAAATTCAATTGCTGAAATCATTTCTTTATAACTTACTAGTTCGTATATGATTGCGTTAATTTCTGACCAAAAATTCAGAAATACATAATTGCAGATTTTTGCGGCATGAAGCTTTTAAAATTTAAAAAGAAAAAAACATGTCCGGCCTGGGTATGGGAGATAAACTACATCCGGCAGAAAAGTTTGATTGATGCAGAAATATTAAGGACGAATTTTTAGCATTTTTTTATTGCGTCTGTTCCCAGATCAACCCTTCTTTTTTAATGGTAACAAATATTATGATCCCATCTTGGTCTTTATTGCAAATATTTAAAAAATAACTGAGGTCAAAAAACAGACTATAAAAGTAGAAAAAACATTTTCATAGTAAAAATACCAGCAATACATTTTTGAAAAAGAAATTGCCAGCAAAAATCCTCTTTAGAAAAATACGTCAATGAAACCAGATCTACAAACTGATTTCTTACAAAAAAAAAAAAACATATTCTATTCATATGAACCTATCCTCAAAATCTTGTCGGAACTAAATAAATCATTGAGAAAACCAAAACCAAAGCCAAAACCCAAACCCAAACCCAAACCGAAGTCAAAACCCAAACCAAACCCAAACGCAACCCCAAACCGAAGTCAAACCCAAACCAAACCCAAACTCAAACCCAAACCAAAGTCAAAACCCAAACCAAACTCAAACCCAAACCCAAACCCAAACCCAAACGCAAACCCAAACCTATAACCATATCTCTCTATATCACCAACAATATATTTTTGAGGAAAAAATGTCACCAAAAATACATTTTTGAGGACAAAAATAATACCAGCAATAAATGTTTTGAAAAAAAATATTATCAGCAATACATTTTTTAACCTTTCAAAAACAGAAATTTATTAACCGTTATACTTTTTTTTTAAAAAAAATATTAGCAGTAGATTTTGGGAAAAAGTATTACCAGCAATAAACATCTTGCCGGCATTAAATAATCCATTGAGGTTGATATACCGTAAAACAAAATATATCCAAACCCTGATCTACAAACTGATTTCTTACAAATAATACATATCCTATTCATAAGAACCTATCCTAAAAATCTTGTCGGCATTAAATAACTCATACCGTAAAATAAACCCAATCCAACCCAAACCCATAACCATATCTCTCCATATCTGCAAATTACTATGTATATTCTTTGTAGTAGAATGGTTTCCTGTTTCTTTCTCCATGGTTTTGAATTGAGCGTTCTTTTTCTCCTGTGTTGGTTGTCCGGTTAATATCAGGAGGGCCTTGTCTGCACAACAGGTGAAGACATAACTTTCATTCTTTTCCCAAGGAGAGAGTGAATTTAACAGCTTCGGATGGAAATTAAATTCGGCCTACCGACTCCATTATTTTCGCATGTAATTGTTACAATACCTGCAATTCTCTATGCCCGATGTGCTTTTAGAAAGTGAGCGACCATGGTTCTCCACAACTTCCTACTTTGTGTTGTTCTAATTCTCATGCCTTTAAGATCGCTTCTTTTTTTTCTTGCATTTCATTTTTGTGCAGTCCCATTATTTAAACTCATCAAGCAGGGCTACCGCTGTTTTCCCCCTGCTTCATTTGCTTTCAGTGCTATGCTAATTCAGCACGTAGACATTCATAGCCCTCCATGACTTCCTTTTTAGTGTAATATCTGAATCGCTAAATGAATTCTTTATTAGGAATGGTTTGATAGTTATTCCTGTTGAATTCTCCTCAAGAAAACTTCTGATTAGAAAGTGGAAATCTATCTAGGAAAAGGTAAAGAAATTACATCCCTGAGATCTGCTATTTAACACATATATATATAAATATCCATAAAGAAAATTGGATTCCATTATCCTTTCAAGGGTATTATATAGAAACAGTCTAGGACACCAATTCCAGCTACATCATTTCGTTCAGCCAGTCTGTTAAGTGCTATACATGATACATACTTAGATGATTATGGCTCTTTCGACTCATGACTGACTAGGTGGAATATTTGCCCGCAGTAGGTTGCCATTTATTTGTGTGATAGACTGGTTGCCAACTAAGGCTATTGAACCTAAACTGTACTGCTATTGAACCCGTAGCTGGCGTGGGGAGGAGAAGAATTGGATTCACACCTTTCCCAAGGGTATTAGCACGTAAGTGAATGTAATGGATTCGACTGGAATTCGAACTCAGCTCTCCGATTTCTCAATGCAAGCCGCCTTTCATTAATTTATTGTTTCTTCTGAAGTTTCGATATCACTTCCAGAAATCTGAATTTTTCTGTCCTTGAAAAATTTAATGTTTGCGTTTTACCATTATTTGTACTGTTTTTAAGCATCTTTGTTAATATATATTAAAAATATGTGAGCAACCGTCCCAGTTACGAATCATTAGCAAAATCCCGTCAAAACTAACGCGATTACTTACGCTTGGATCGATTCTTCTGCTTCGCTTGTGTGTCTACTGCTTCGTATAAAAGTGTTGTTACCCGACCCTCTGAAAAAAATGTTTTTCATTGTAAATAATCTCTGGGGTTAAATTCTAAAATGCTTTTAGTATTACTAGTTTCAATACGTAAAAATTTCACGGTTTGCATATTTTAATATTCTGATGAATCTTAATTCTTAAGTTTGCGATTGAGTAAGCTCATAGCGAGTTCTATGACAATAAAATATCCGTAGACATTCTCCTATCGCATCGTTAAATATTTGAGTTTATCAACTTTAATTAAATATTGCAATAACAATTATAAATATGAATGCTGGTCGTTATTTTAAGAAGTAAGGGGGTACAAATCAAAAGATCTGAAATTGACAACTTTTTACATTTCGCTGAAACAATCTATATTTCTTTCTTTCTGTCTGTCTGTCTGTCTTTCTCTCTTTCTTTCATTCTTTCTTTTTTTTCTTTTTGTCTTACTCTTCTCCTTTCTTTCTTTTTCTTTCTTTCTTTCTTTCTTTCTTTCTTTCTGTCTGTCTGTCTGTCTGTCTTTCTCTCTTTCTTTCTTTCTTTCTTTCTTTTTGTCTTACTCTTCTCCTTTCTTTCTTTTGTTATTTCATTGATTTTTTCTTTCTTTTTTCTCACTGAAACCAAGTAGTGACTTTTCCATTTTTTTTTTGTTATGAAAAATGAAATATCAATTATTTATTAAAGTTGAAAAAATTTCGTTAAAAAAACAATTTTTTTTTCTCTTTCAACAAATTATGAACTTTCTTTCTTTTTTTTGCTTTTTTGCTTTCTTTCTTTCTTTCTTTCTTTCTTTCTTTCTTTCTTTCTTTTTTTTTTCTTTCTTTTTTTTTTTCAAATTTATTTATTTTTTTTTCTTTAAATTAAATCTAATTCACCTTCATTCTTTCTTTCTTTCTTTCTTTCTTTTTTTTTCCTTTTTTTTTGCTCTCTTTCTTTCTTTCTTAAAAAAACAAGTCGTGTCTTTTTTATTCTTCCATGCCACCAAAATCCCTAGTTCATTATTTATGAATTAATGGCAGGACGTAACGGGCGTGCAAATTAACGAATGTGACGTCCCTAAACACAGCCTTCGCTCGCTCCTCGCTGCTTCGTTCGGGTGTCGCCGCTCCAAACTTGACGTCCGCCTGTCGCGTCAGTCGTGTTGTCTCGTCCTGTGACGACCAACTGGCTTGGTATCAGTCGCGGCACCCAAATGTGACGTTCTAACCTTTTGGTGATTCGGATGGGAATCTGGTTAGATTCGATATCAGCCTCGTCGTTCCCAATTCGCTTCCAACGCCTGGTTACCAAAGTAACTGCGTTGATCTCCAGTCCGCCTACCCACGTTGTGAATTGATCTTAGGCAGACGAAATCAATCAGTCGTTGGGGCCGTAATGCAAATCTGGGTTCAAGCGGGGGTGGTATCGCACAAATACGCATAAAAAAAAATAAATGATAACTCAAAAGTTCAAGGTATCAAAAAAAAGATAACAAACTTTATGTCTAGTTGTTGGATACATAGGACTGCGTCTATCTCCCGACCCGTTCTATGGATTGTGACACGTTGTTTTCCGTTAGGCGAGTTTTAACACTTCAAGTTGTTTGCTCTTTAAGAAATTGGTTTTTTTTTTTCGTCTTCGGGCGAAAGTCGAAAAAAAAACTTATTTTGGTGGTCTGGATCTAAGTCGCTCTTCAAAATAATTGTTCTTGGATTGAAGATGAGTCCGGAAATTGCGCGAATCTTGGTCAGCCGATGCGAGGCTTGCTTCAACTGAGCACTGGAGACTGACTCTGGGAACTGTCTTTCCCGAACTCAACTCTGGAACTCTGCTGAACTCTCTGAACTGATTTCTGCTGGAACTGCGATCCTCGCTCGCTTTTCGTATGGACGCCGACCAAAACCGGGGTGGGTTTGTCGGCGTCGGGGGTTTCCTCGATAATTCTAAATACATATCCACTTCTTTTATTTTTGGTTTTCCAATTTTCCACTTTTTTCCATTTTTGGGAGTCTTCTTTACTCCCACCTTCTCACCACCATATTCAGAGGGGCGTGAACTGTCCTCCCCACTTCCTCGTAGCAACCTCTCATACCCATCCTCTAAATGGGCGGTGACAGCTTCCTCCTTGCGTCACGTGATCACCACTCGGCCAATGATGTCCAGCCGGGCGTTGATCCCGCAGGCTTTGTTTCAAAAAAAAAATATCTTGCTTAAAAAAAAAAAATTATCTTTTTCTTTTCCTTTTCTTTCTTTTTAATCGCAGTTCTCATTTTCTCTGGCCGCAAATAGAACAATGCGATCGGTGGTGGTCATAACTCTTGTTCTCACCTGGACTTCGTCAGTCAGATTATCGCTAATTATCAGAATGGGTGGTCTATTTGACACAACACAATCGTCCGTCGCCTCGAAAAAAAAAAAAAAAAAACATTTCCATGGTTCCATTCATTCTTTGGTGCACATTTCTGATAACATAGTTTTATTATCGCAGCTAAAGATGTCTTGTCAAAAAAAAAAACGGTCAGTCGCCACCTCGTGTGCGGCTTTTGACACAATTAATTTTTCATATCTATCCAAAGCCCTGTAGTTCACCTGTTTTTTGTCAATTATCAAAATAACATTTTCAATTGGATTTTCTTTTGGCTAGTCGGTCTGTGGTTTGCTTAATCAGATGTTTTCCCCGCATTAGCGGTTTGTTTATGTATCCCCGATAACACAGCTCGTCGCCAGAACACAACGATTCCTTTATCCACTTAGAATTTTTCTGCCATTGTAATGACAGTTTTTGCCATTTGCTACTTATCAAAATATCCTTTATCCATTGTCTCTTAGTCGTGGGTGTCCTACTTATCATCCACGTTTGGGTCTCGCCTCTCTTTTCCTTTCTTTCCTTCCTTTTTTTTTCTTTTCTTTTTGCCTTGGTAAATGGTGCCGTTAATGTTATGGATACTTGATTCTTTTCCCCCAAATACATTTTCCCCCAAATAATAAATCTGTGGGGAGAAGTTTACAATTGCTTGCATTTGAAACTTGGTATATCTCATAGTGATGTGATAAATTTACATTGTATTCTCTGACGAAATAATAAATATTTTAAATATTATTTGGCCAACTGTATATGCAAATAACTGCTCCATGGTTTGCTTTTTTTTTCTTTTTACACTTATGTTCACCCTGTAAAAGAACCGTGAGCCACTCGAGGTAGATGGTTACAGAGTAAGAGGGTCAGTTAATAAGGTTAACTGAAGAAGATAACGATTGACTGTAGACTTGAAGAGGTTAAATTTATAGCGATCGAGGAAGCAACGGTTTGTGAGAAGAGGCTGTTCGAGTGGAAATTTACATCTCAAGAATGGAATACAACGTGTGTATGACATAGTGGGTCTTAGTCATGGCGGTTAAAACTGGTGGAACTCATGAATGTAGTTCATCTGCGCAATTTCCAAAGTAACGAAAAGCTTGCGACGTTTCATCTGTCGTAAAATGGTTAGCAGGGTTGAAAATAGTTCATCACCCACATGGGCGCGAAAACGCTTTTAAGACTGGAAAGTGAAAATAAGGGAGTTCATGTCCATATATGGCAGTAATAGTCCATTTAATTTTGATCTTGCTCTTGTAAAGGTATAGGATAGTTGGTTGTTTGATTTTGTTTAGTGGCGTATCGATACCTCTGTTTGTTATTTAATGTCGAAATCTAAATATTTTGAACACCTTCATGACTTCAGCTCTTGGGAAATCAATTGTATGCCTTCAAAAACATACATAAAATATATATTGTATATATAGCTTGCCACTCGTATTCGAGGATACCCGTCTGCTAGAGCTGCTAGCCAATCCCTATTGCAGACGTTTGCTCTGGCGCATTTGTGTTTATTCAACATCTACAGAGCTCACCAGTGGTTTATACTGCAATTATGCTGAGCAGACCTTAGTTACAGTTTCTGGGAAAGAGCGTGATCAACTGTTTCAACAAGACCAGCACGCTGAAACCCTCAGTCACAATGACTTGTGACTTCGTGCAGTTATCGAATGCCCCAATTACTACGTCTACCCAATTTCACTTAACCGGATCAACCCTTGGGATGATTTCCAGGCACTTTCCATAGGTGCTGCACTCTGGGATCGACCCTTCCACTCCGATAACATTAGGAAGTCTCCTTCCTGACACATCGACCATAGTGAGATTCGAACCCGAATGATTAGAATGCGAACTTTCCAACCACTCAGCCACGTGACATGTATTATTGGTAATTTTACTATAAATAGGTATTTTTTAGTATTTTTTTTATATTACTGGTATTTTTTAATTTTTTGAATTGCTGGTATCTTTTTTACTGTAAAATATATTTTTAGACTTTCATAGTATTTCATTTTTGTTTGTGGTTCACCATTTGCCCATAGTTGGGACCCTAACAGGTACTACCACCCCTGGGCCAGGGTGGAGTTGGAAACGACAGCAATTAAGTCGTGGTTTCACGTTCCTCAAAACCTCAAATCTTCGGATCAGAGGTTTTGTAGTTAGGATAGCAGAAGTCAGATATTTAGTGGGGAGGTACAGGGAACCCACTATTTTTAGGATTTTATAGAGAAAGCGTACGATCATCGTGTCTGTGGCATAACAAATGTGACGCTTCGGTGATAGGCAAAATGCTCACACGTATTGTTTAGTGATTTTGAGTAATAAGTTAAAAAGACAGGACATTGAAGACCAACCTTCTCCATGTCATCTTGTACCAGATTTTTTTTGTATTTTATCCAAAGATAAATATCTGTCCATCAGTCTTCCACCTCGCATTATTATAGTATTTGCGCACTCTGCTTAGTTTTTTTAAGTTAATTTTACTTTGTTGTTCAAGTAGCCATACACAGGACTTGATATTCAATTGCTGAAATCATTTCTTTATAACTTACTAGTTCGTATATGATTGCGTTAATTTCTGACCAAAAATTCAGAAATACATAATTTCGGATTTTTGTGGGATGAAGCTTTAAAATTTTTTTAAAAAACCATATCCATCCTGGGTATGGCGATAAACTACATCGATAATCTAGACGTCCAAATGCTTCAAACCGGTATTGAAACCCGACCGATTTGACATCAGTTAGAGATCCTACCCTTAGTCTATCGTCGCAGAGAACGGGGAGTTTTTAAAGTTTTCTATATGAATACGCCAGTGGCCCGGATAACTAAATTCGTACTCAGGCCGGTAAATGTTGTTAATACTGTTTATTAGATGCAAATTTATATATATATATATATATATATATATATATATATATATATATATATATATATATATATATATATATAACAACACGTCATATTTATAGTAAAATCAAAACAATACATTTTATAGCAAAATCACCAATAATACATTTTATCTTTTGTTGAAAATATATTTCGTTGAAGCCCTAAAATTGTGTTTAAAATATTTAGATTCCTGTATTAAATAACCCATAGAGGTGTTGATATGCCGCTAAACAAAATCATCCAATTAAACATCCAACATGCATGAAAGAACACTTTCATGGCATTAATCAATATAATAATCCTACAATTTCTTGAATCAAACTGTATTCCAAAATATAACTTCGACTAACACACAACATAAAACACATACATCACTACCTCTAGTAATCATGTCCCCCCAAATATGTATTTGTATAAAAGCAGAGTATTATCTACCATGTATTCAATTGTGAAAGTAGAATAACATATATTATTTTTATTACATTAAAGCTCCCAAGAAAATCCAATTTTGGTATAAAATGACCCTTAAGGATTCGCTGTGTCGTTAAACAAACAAAAAAAGATCAGAAAAACAAAATTTTTGAAATATGTATACCAAATACAATGCAATATTTATTATTTACCATTTTATAAATAACTAACTATCAAAACTCTCTTATGATCGCCTACGTCCTGAAAGGATATGGCGCATAAAAAGAAAGAACTAGGAAAACAATTTTTTTATTCATTATTTTATAAAAATGTTTCTGAAGTATAGCAAAACATCTAAATAAATATATGATTTTTCCAGACATTATCCTTTTTCTTCTCAAATGATTTGATATCTCAGATTTACTTTGTGCCTTAATTTTTCAATTTTTCGGTTGACTGAATAATTGGTGAGCGATAAAAACAGATTTGTAAATTTAAAGTTGACGCCCTTAAGACCTGTTTTCATCTGTATTTGTATTTAACGTCTTCAATTCAGTTGAAATTTCGTCAAAACTTTCAGTATATTCTTTTTTTCTTTTAACTGCACCATTTCTTCTTTTAACTACGCCATTTTTTCTTTTAACTACACTAAAGGTGTAGTTAAAAGAAAGTGAAAAAGATTGGTGAAGACTTGATTAGTTGCCGTTTTTTTGGGGGTGGGGAATATATAAAGCATGTCCTAGAGCTAGTAGCAAATTTACTCTGTGTGCGGGCCGAATACTGATCATATTCGGTCGGGTCGCCTATCGAAGAAGTCTGTTGTTTATTTAGATCCGAAACTTCTAGTGACACGAGAGCAGCAACACTGACGACGCACCTACAGTCGGTACTTAAAGGTGCAATTTTAACAATTTTCTTTTATCTACTCTATTATTTTTCTTTTAACTACTTCATTTTTCTTTTAACTCCGACATTTTTTTCTTTTAACTACGCCATTTTTTTCTTTTAACTACGCCATTAGTGTCCGTATAGCAAAGTTTATCCTTCGTGCCCAGCAAAAAATAACAAAACAAAACAAAAAAAAACAAACAACATTGTTTCAAATGTTTTTTCATTTGTCGCTGCTATTGCAGCAATGTTTATTTATGTTATTCGTTATAAATATGTGGATAAACTATAATGTGATATTATTTGCCATTTAATAAAAATGAATCATTTAGCATTTTATAAATGAATAAATTCGTAAAGAAATCTTTTATATATATATATATTCAAAAAGTTATAAAAATTAGCAAAATATGGAAACTAACTACAATGCAATATTTATTAAATACCATTTTATAATAATGAAAATAATTTTTTTTATTTAATAATTGTATAAAAATTTCAATGAACTATAAAACAAGAAAATTTGATTATGATATATTATTATCATTATTTGATATATTATCAAGTTCTCTTTTCAAAACTAATAGTTATCAACGGTGTCAAATATGTGTAATGTAATAACAGGTATAACAGAAGAACTGTCCTTTTGACACATCGCTTCTGTTGTGGGTACGCAAGATAAACTTTGCCATACCAACACTAAAGTTGTACCTAAAAAAAAAATAAATAAAAAAAATGTATATCCTGAAAGTTTTAACAAAATTGCAACTGAATTGAAATCGTTAAAACAATGAAAAACATCTTAAGGGCGTCAACTTTAAATTTAAAAAATCGATTTTTATCGCTCAGCAATTAGTCAATCAAGCGGAAAGTTTCAAATAATCTCGACCAAACAAGCGATTAACTTTTTTTTTTATAATTTAACTTACATTCGAAGTTTTAGCTATTAAATGTCGCTACTGGTCGGGGTGGTAGGCCTTTTCAACTTGACTGGTTACCAACCAAAGTCAGAGAACCCAACCTACCCTTATATGGGTGGAGGTATCTTTAGTAGGACCTCTCAATTTAGGCTAATTGATATTAAACTGATATTAATTATATTCATAAAATAAAAACATGGATAGCAACTCAAATATGTGTACCCACTAAAAAAAATGTTCATATTATTAATAATATTAATAATACATATATATATATATATATATATATATATATATATATATATATATATATATATATATATATTGAGAGATTATATATATATATATATATATATATATATATATATATATATATATGTGTGTGACACCATTTACCAAAAGGCAGAAAAAAAAAAGAAAAAGGAAAGAAAGAAAAAAAAAAGGCGAAGACCCAAAGCGTGGATGATAAGCAGAACACCACAGCTAAGAGACAATGGATAAAGGATATTTTGATAAATAACAAATGGCAAAGAGTGTCATTACAATGAAAAAAATTCTGAGTGGATAAAGGAATCGGGGGTGTTCTGACGACGGGCTGTGTTATTGGGATACAAAAACAAACCGTCAATGCGGGAAGGCATCTGATTAACAAACCACAGACCGACTAGCCAAAGAAAAATCCAAATGAAAATGTTATTTTGATAAGTGACGAAAAACAGGTGGACCACAGGGCTTTGGATAGATATGAAAAATTAATTGTGTCAAAAGCCGCACACGAGGTGGCCACTGACCGATTTCTTTCGACAGAACATCTTTAGCCTGCGATAATGAAACTATAATTATCAGAAATGTGTACCGAAAAAAAATGAATGGGAACCTAGAAATGTTTTTTTTTCTAGGCGACGGTCTGGCCGTGTTAAAAAGATCACCCATTCTGATAATTAGCGATAAGATGACTGACGAAGCCCAGGTGAGAACAAGAGTTATGACCACCATCGATCGTATTGTTCTGTTTGCGGCTAGAGAAAATGATAACTGCGATTAAAAAAAAGAAAAGGAAAAGAAAAAGATAATTTTTTTTTTTTAAGCAAATATTTTTTTTTCCTGAAACAAAGCCGCGGGATCGTACACGCCCGACTAGACATCATTGGTCGAGTGGTGATCACGTGACGCACGGAGGAGGCTGTCACCGCCCATTTAGAGGATGAGTATGAGAGGCTGCTACGAAGAAGTGGGGAGGGCAGTTCACGCCCCTCTGAAGTATGGTGAGAAGGTGGGAGTAAGAGAATGCTCCCAAAAATGAAAAAAAAATGGAAAATTCCTAACCAGAAATAAAAGAGGTGGATATGTATTTAGAATTATCGAGGACCCCCCCCCCCCGGCGCCGACAAACCCACCCCGGTTTTGGTCGGCGTCCATATAAGCGAAGTCGCAGCGAGCAGAAATCAGTTCGAGTTAGAGTTTCAGTTCCAGTTCCAGCAGAGTTGAGTTCGAAGTTCGCAGTGGAAGTTGGTTCCACCTCGCAGATAGCTGACTTGAAAAGATTCACGCAAATTCCGGACTCCTCTTCAATCCAAGAACAATTAATTTGAAGAGCGACTTAGATCCAGACCACCAAAATAAGTTTTTTTTTTCGACTTTCGCCCGAAGACACACCAAAAACCAATTTCTTAAAGAGCAAACAACTTGAAGCGTTAAAACTCGCCTAACGGAAAACAACGTGTCACAATCCATAGAACGGGTCGGGAGATAGACGCAGTCCTATGTATCCAACAACTAGACATAAAGTTTGTTATCCTTTTTTTTGATACCTTGAATTTTTGAGTTATCATTTTATTTTTTTTTATGCATATTTGTGCGGTGTCACCCCCGTTTGAACCCGATTTGCATTACGGCCCCAACTACTGATTGATCTCGTCTGCCTAAGATCAATTCACAACGTGGGTAGGCAGACTGAAGATCAGTGCAGTTACTTTGGTAACCAGACGTTGGAAGCGAGTTGGGAACGACGAGGCTGATATCGAATCTAACCAGATTACCATCCGAATCACAAAAAGGTTAGAACGTCACATTTGGGTGCCGCGACCGATACCAAAGCCAGTTGGTTTCACAGGACGAGACAACACGACTGACGCAACAGTTTTAATACGTTTGGAGCGGCGATGGAATCATACAGCTTCCTGACTTCATCCAGAGGAATATTCAGCCATTCTTCCATTAAAACCTTCTCCAGCTCTTTACCACACGACGGTGGAGGATAGCGGATCCTAACTTGTTGCTCCAAACTGCACCACAAATGTTCAATAATATTGATATCTTGAGATTGGGGAGGCCACTCCATGTGGTCTAGCTGACTTTCATGCTCTTCATACCAATTCTTAACCACTCGAGTGGCATGTATTGGAGCATTATCGTCTTGGAAGATGCAGTCACCATCAGGGAATAAAGTCTTGTCCATTGGATGAATATGATCTCCCAAAATGTTCAGGTAATCTTTGCTGTTGATTCTACCATGCAGGGCAACTATTGAACTGAGACATTTTCAAGATATCTATCGCTGATCCACCTCCATTCTTCACGGTTGGAAGAAAGCAGTCAGGGTTGTAAGCTTCTTTGGGCTGCCACCGTACATAAACTCGCTCTGAAGTTGGGGAAAGAGAAAAACTGGACTTGTTTGAGAATATGACTTGCTTCCATTGGTCTGCAGACCAGGCATTGTGTTCTCTGCACCACTTCAACCTCTTTTTAATGTTGCGATTTGGAGAAAACAATTTCCTCACATCGGCTCTTCCATGATATGCAGCCTTATGGAGTTCACTGTGAACAGTTTTTTTAAAGAAACTGAACTATTCAGATGGTTATTCAACTCAGCAGTCACTTTGGCCGCATTTGTCCGATGATTTTTTGCCACATTGCGTTTCAATGCACGTCAGCCCCTGTCAGTAAGTTTGCAAGTCCGGCCCGAATTGCTACGGTTGCTAGAGGTCTTGCCCTGTTTCTTGAATGGCATCAGTGTTCAATGATATGGTAGCTCTTGAAAAACCAAAAAGTTCAGCAACCTTATTGATCAAGGCTCCTACCATGCGAGCTCCAAAAATTTGCTCTTTTTCGAACTCGGAGAAGTCATGCATTTAGCTTAAATTTACTAAATTCTAAAAATAAATAAGACAAATATAGTAAATTAGATAAATAAACGTATTTACAATAGATATAACCTGCAATTACAAAGTTTTAGTTAAAGTTCTTAATATAATAGGTCTTTGAAATATAGGAGTGGATTTTGCATCTGTTCCAATTATTTTGACCATCACCTGTATATATATATATATATATATATATATATATCGAGACAGACAATCAGACAGACAGATAAACAGACAGTCCGAAAAGACATGTTAAGATATACATTTAAACTTACGTTTACGTAAATTACTATCATAGTTACTCACAGACTGTGGTATTTTTACAAAATTTATTTTTGGCAATCGTACCCTTATTAGTTTAATATAACTATTTACCATCTACACTGAGATGTTTGATGTCTGTAAAACTGACGTGTTTTTGGCTCGACAACCTGTGGTCAATGTTTACAGAGCAGGATTTCAAATGTTGATTTATTTTTTCGGCAGCCTAGCCTTTCCACGCCCTTGAGGAAAATAGCAGACAGCAGTCAATACATTCGTGACTAATAACGGCTAGTACTGAAACATATTTAATTATATCCTGGACCTATGTATTTTTTACTGCCTTTAGCTTGGACCGGCACTAATGCGGGACATGCTTTCAATGTTGCAGGTCCGTTGTGTTTAGATTCGGGTATATGTAACGGTGTCGTGACCTTATAGTGTTGCAATTCGAAAGAAAGTGAAAAGGAATCCCCAAAGTTGTCAAAGAAAAATTTGGCGAATTTCTGTATATGAAAAATTCCACAGAGGTCAGTTATAACATCAGACTATTTTTTTCTTCACTTAATGTTTACTATCTAATATTTTTTTCTTTTTTCTGTTTCTTTAATCTATTTTCTATTCATGTAACGTTACAAGTCATTATTATATTATTATTATATGGCTATTATTGTGGCAGATGTTGGGACGTGTTACCTCCCTTAGTGCCACTAAATCGTACTTTCACATTTAGCACCTAACACACAGTGTTTATGGTGACAAGCAATCCCCATCCTCTTCGTTTTACTTTAAAAATAATAATAATAATAGCTTCTTGTGGAACTCCCGAGAGAATATTATTTACATTATTCGGACTATTGTCCTCATCTTTGTCGCCATATTACAACGTTTCGGCCGGTGGTTGGAATGTCGAACTGAACCCTTTATTTCGCTCACTGGGGTAGACTGTTCTAGTTTCACGTGCCATGTTTAATGGATGTCAGTTATCTGTTATCTCCTGTTAATTCCCCTCTGAAAGTTCTCCACTGCCGTAACCAGGTATTGAACTCACACTCTTTGGGTCCTGTCACTGGATCTAACTAACGCATTTATCCACTGTGCCATCTGCCCGAATAATGTAAATAATAGACATACTACCTCATCTCAGAAATATAGACAGATCCCGAGAGAATGTTTCACTGTCTTGCTCTTCTTTAAATCCAGAGTCAACCGTTATCCATCTTACTCGACCAAATTTATACTCTCTCTTACTTCCTTTTCTTCCCTCTCCTTTCCAATATCACTCAGTAAGTAAACCTCTATTTTGTGTGGCTCTTGTACTGGGTAAAGTATCAGTAAATAAAAGGGTATGTGGAATCTTACCAAAAAGCAATTAAAGGTGCAGAAATGTTATAGCAATATGATATTGTTAAGTCGGGCGTTAAGGAAGAGACGGTTTCGTACCAAGTTGTAAAGTCTTTGGTTTGCTTTGGTTTGTTTTACGGAATATCAACCTCTATGGGTTATTTTATTTTCCGAAAATGTACTGCTGCTAAATCAAGTTTCATTAACACTTTTGCTCTCCAGGACGCTTTAATTACTGCATTGATTGGCTTGTTTTGGTTTGGTTTGTTTTACGGCATATCAACTTCAATGGCTTATTTAATGCCGAAAAGATTTTTATTTTCAAAAACAAGTACTGCTGCCAAATCAAGTTTTATTAACACTTTTTTCTATCCAGGACACTTTAATTATTGCATTGATTGGTTTTCTTTGGTTTGGTTTATGGCATATCAACCTCAATGGGTTATTTAATGCCGACAACTTTTATTACCGGTAATTTTTTTTTCTCAAAAATGTATTTCTGGTAATATATTTTTTCCCTCAAAAATCTATGGCTGGTAATATTTTTTTTTCAAACGGAGAAAAGACGAGCATGCTGTATATTCTCTTTTTGTATCAACATAGCTGAGGAGGAAATTACGTAGTCGTTACTGATTGATACCTTGTGATTTCAAAATCTACAGTGGCAGTTACTTAATGTGTCCATTTGTTGTGTGCTTGGCGGATTTTTGCTTCAGGATCGCCTGCCGGAATAGTACAGTTTCGGTAGGGTCTCTCGGGCAAACAAGTACGATGTTGCAAGACTCGAAACTTGTCATGACCCCAAGTCATAACATCACTGACGAATCGATCCCGCGCACTCGTTGGAGTGTTTTCATAACAAATGGCTGGTATTTTTTTTTTCAAGTATTGCTGGTAATAATTTTTTTCCTTCAAAACTTTATTGTTGGTAATATTTTTCTTATAAAGTATTACACTTTCATAGTATTTTGACACAAGTTTGGAGGTTAACTATTTGCCCATATTTGGGACCCGAGTCTGGGTGGACATGGAAACAATTAAGAGGTGATTCCACGCTCCTCAAAAACTTCTGAGCAGAGGCCTTGCTGCCGGATGTAGTTTATCGTCTTACCCAGGACGCCGGATGTAGTTTCTCGTCATACCCTAGACGGAAGCTGTAAAGACGTTCCTGATTTGAAAATGAGCGTTTGATTTCCCCCTTTTGACCTGGAGTTGAACTATATATATATATATATATATATATATACTTCAGGTTACTATATTTATGGGATAAAATGCTCAATATCGGAAATAGAGCATATGTAAATACAAAAATATAAATATGATCATTGAAGTTAACACTCAGAGGCGACAGGCTGTTTCACACTAGACGCAATCGTCAGGCCACGGGTTTTATTTATTTATCTATTTAGGTTAATTTATTTTACCTGTTTTTTATTTCTTTTTATTCTTTATTTTATATCCAAAGATTGGGAAAAGAACAACTGTAATTACTTTCCCAGACCAAGGCAAACTATTAAATAAACGATCTAAACTCATACCAATTTTTTTACTCTGTTACTAAAACATCGAAAAACGAAAAGAAAAAATAAATAAATAAAATAAAAATATAAATAAACAAGTAAAATAAATTAACACAAATAAATGAATAAATAAACAAGCCAATCCCGCCAAAATAACCATTTGAATGGACTACCCACAAGGCACCACTGGCCTTTATATATAAGTAGTCGAGAAAAAATCCAACACACGTGGCCTGACGTTTGCATCTAACATGAAACAGCTTGTTGCCTCTGAATGTTGACTTTAATATTCACTTTTATATGTATATATATATATATATATATATATATATATATATATATATATATATATATATGTGTGTGTGTGTGTGCGTGGAGATCGATAGATAGATAGATTTTTAGGGAATGGGGTAGTCATTGGCCCCTTTGGAATGAAGTGAAATGACTAGACAAAGAAGATCATTGCCGTGTTAGACGTCTGAAAGAAACAGCACATATGCTATGCTATGAGGACTCCCTTAGTAGGCCTAGCGTAGAAATAAATATAATCTGGGAGCCGCTAATGAAGGAAGAAAGACAAATGACTGCAAGTTTTCAACCACAGCAGCAAAACATGACAGACAGCACCAGCATTTTTAACCAAATCAGCAGGTAACGTCCTCTACAGTAAATTGTCTTATGGAACAATGGCCGTGTATTAAACTATTACTGTAGTGAATGTTGCCTGCTGATTAGGTTACACATGCTGGTTTTGTCTGTCATGTTTTGCTGCTGTGGTTGAAGACTTTATGAATTTGGTGACCAACTGATTGTTCAATCCTTGGGTAGGTCAGCGTGTATTTGTACTCAGTAGAATCGGGTGAGCAATAGCTGAACAGTACTAAATATATTTAAGAAGTAGAGGATATCAGTGGTCTCTCTTTCAGTGGTACGAGGACAGTCTACCCACCGTAGATTAAATAAAGTATATTTGAGTACATCTAAAATATCTGGAGTTTTAAATCTATAACTCAGTAGCAAATTGAAAGTTTTACTGCTGCCTGGGGTAGGGTCAAATACTGATCGATATTAAAATTATCCTTACATTCATATTGGAATTATTTTCTTTGCTCCTGAAATTTATGTTAGGTTTGTCAAAGAATTACTGCCGTTTACTGACCGTATAAACATTAAAGGGTAAAATAAACAGACAAAATTCTTCTAAAATTCTACAAATGAACGCACACAAAATGTCTGCACTAAAAACTAATAATTTGTCCAAAGTGATCTTAATAAAAAATGGCATTGAATTCTCGAAGACTTTTGCTAAACGTTCTTCTGTTAAGTGATGTCATAAGAAATGGTAAACATTTTTATTAGGTGCTCATTGTTAAACATTTATTAGGTGCTCATTGTCAAATATTTTTATTAGGTGTTCATTGTGTTCGAATTATCAATGATTGGTTTATAGAAAGTATGGAACTTTCACTGGAAGTGAAGTTTCCAGGTTTTATATCTCTTGAAAATAATAGGCTGCTTTACAAATCTAATTGGTTGTTGGGTTCATGAGTGCTTACCTGGGTTTGATCGATACTCGATCAATATATTTATGGTTTATTGGCGAGAGATATCCGTGAACTGAGGTAGATAAATATATAGATACATGAATGCATGAAGTTATGTAGATAGATATTAGCAGAATAGAGAGATAGATTGATAGATAGATAGATAGATAGGAACAGAATGAATTAAATAGATAAGAACAGAATGAGATAGATAGATAGATAGATAGATAGATAGATAGATAGATAGATAGACAGATAGATAGATAGATTATAGAGAAAGAGGTATTATAGATAGATAGGTAAGTAGATAGATACGTAGATGGATAGATGAAAAGGCTGAAATAGATAGATAGATAGATAGATAGATAGATAGATAGATAGATAGATAGATAGAAAAATGTATTATAGATTGAAAATATATGATAGATAGATAGATAGATAGATAGATAGATAGATAGATAGAAAATATATGATAGATAGATAGGTATTTATGAACCAGACTGAGGTATATATATATATATATAACGTTAGATATTAATTTAAAAAATTATCAACAAAATGACAGGATAAAAGGAAAAAAAATAATATTATGTGAATACAAAATAAACAAAATATCTTAATATTATTAATATTCTTAATAACAACTAAGGAGTACAAATATTAATAATTAAAATCTAAAATTTCAAATTTTAAATATGGGCATTGAATTTTTACACTGAAATTAGAGGTAAAAATATTTTTTTGTAATTTATTAGCATTAAATTCTCTAATAATATTATTATTGTGGGAATTTATAATTTTCTCCACATTAATAACTAATTTTCAAGTTCATTTTATTAAAAATTTTCTCCAGTGTATTGTTTTTACTAAAGTGTTTATCGATTAAATTTAAGAAGCACATTCCTA
>CAHIKZ030002106.1:62500-105000 GCA_903632075.3 Acanthosepion pharaonis | reverse complement strand
GTGGCAATTTACCCTTGGACACTGTAGGATTTATAAAAAAATATAAAATTTATCACTTAGATGATTGATGTTATAGACAGCATATTTATTCCAGAGTTACATGGACGAACTTTTATATAATTGTTCCGTCCACTCGTCGGAAGATATCATCAAATGTCTGTCAATTTTCTCGTTTTCATTATTTATATATTAAGCTTTTTAAAAAATTATGCGCACTTTATTGGGTTTAGGTTGATCTTTGTGTGTATGTGTGTGTGTATGCGCATGTGTATGCGTGTGTTTGTGAGTGAACGCCTCTCTGTGTGTATGCGTGTGTGTCTACGCGTCTATGTGTGTGTATACGTGTGTACGCCACTAAGTGTGGATATACGTGTCCATGCGCCTATGTCTATGTATCTATGTGTGTGTTTATGTGTTAGTGTGTACGCCTCTATGTGTGCGTATGCGTGCGTATATACGTGTTTGTCTACGTGTCTATGTGTGTTTATATTCATGTGTGTACACGCCTCTATGTGTGTGTATGAACGTGTGTGTACGCGTCTACATGTGTGTATGCGTATGTGTGTGTACGCGTCTACATGTGTGTATATGTGCATGTGTGCGTGCCTGTGTGTGTGCCTGTGTGTGTATGCGGGTATACAAGTGTACACTTCTATGTGTGTGCATATAGGCCTGCATGTGTGTGTATGCATGCGCGCTTGTCTGTGTGTGTGCTAGCAGAAGAAGGTAGTAATTATTTGTCTAAAAGGGAAAGAGATATCTATCTATCTATCTATCTATCTATCTATCTATCTATCACTGTAATATTTCTTTCTTTCTGCCTATCTATCTATCTATCTATCTATCACTGTAATATTTCTATCTATCTATCTATCTATCTATCTATCTATCTATCTATCTATCTAAATATCACTGTAAATATTTCTTTATCTATCTATCTATCTATCTATCTCATTTCGGGCATATTTCATTTAGCGATTGCTTTTGTACAAAACAATTAAAGTTAAACCCTTTATTCCTTATCCCTTCGGGATCAATTCAATGAGAAACTCTTCAATTATTCAACGATTATATTTTACAGACACCCTTGCCTTTTTTCATTTCGATGTATTTTTGTTGTCTCTCCTTTGGTTTTTTGAAATAAGAAATAATGTTCATATTTACTGAGCTCTTTGTCTTACCTGCTCCAAGGCCACCGGCATCCAGCTGACAATACGGTCACATTTTTTTCCATTTACTCACCAATGTAAGACAAGATCCATTTTAAAAGCACTTTTAAAAGCAGAAATTTAGAAGCCACTTGTGATTTTCGAACGGTTCTAGGACAGTTGTGTTCTGGACATTTCTGTCATGGACAACTGCAAAAAAATAATATCAGAGGTACGGAATTATCCAGGGACGCAATTGTCTGGCACGCAGTTGCCCGGGACATAAATGTCCAGGGGAGCAATTGTCTGGCACGCAATTGTCCGCGACGTAAATGTCCAGGGATTCAACTGTCTGGCACGCAATTTTCCGGGACGTACATGTCCAGGGACGCAATTGTCTGGCACGCAATTGCCCGAGACGTAAATGTCTAGAGGCGTAATTGTCTGACACGCAATTGCCCGGGACGTAAATGTCCAGGGGCGCAATTTTCTGGCACGCAGTTGCCCGGGACGTAAATGTCTAGAGGCGTAATTATCTGGCACGCAGTTGCCCAGGACGTAAATGTCTAGAGGCGCAATTTTCTGGCACGCAATTGCCCGGGACGTAAATGTCTAGAGGCGTAATTGTCTGGCACGCAGTTGCCCGGGACGTAAATGTCCAGTACGCAGCTGTCCGTCCACTAACTTGGAACATACTCTTCTTGTCATGGACTTCGAGATGAACTAGGTAGTACGTTTCGGAAAAGACAATGCACCTAATTTACACCGGTTATCAAGTCGCTGAATAGGTGAAGTCTTTGTTTCCAGAAGTTCAGGTCAGGTGATCTGGCCTTTTGTGATTAACCCCACAATGGCCGGTAACATTTCTTGCATAATGACGCCCTGAAGGTGGCTATGCAGGAGGACAGCAGCCAGTCATGTGGTGCGCTTACCGAAGGCTTATAGGTTTCTGATGATACAGTCAGACAAGCTGAGCAAGTGGGTAACCCACACAGAGTCTGGGACCAAGAATCAACAACGGGTGACTGCTTGTTTCTCATTGCTTTCTTGATACCGCAATGTTCGCGTATTTGATCAAATGCTCACCAGTGACGAAAAGTGGGTGTTGTATAACACTCTCAGGCCTGCCAGACATTGGTTGTCACCAAGGGAACCTGTGCTTCATACTACAAAACAAATCCTACAGCCACACAAGATAATGCTATGTATCTTGTGAAGTATATATATATATAAAACCCAAAAAACTAACAAAATAGCATATGATACGTCAGGTAAGGAACTGTCGGTATGATCGGTGTATGATTTTAAATTCGCGATTATCTGGTCGAAAAATACCGTTTAATTTGGCGTTTCCATTAAAAAAATTAATTATAGTGTCAAAAATTATTTATAATAAAATAATTATAACAATTATAATTATCATTAAGTCATTCATTCTAAGCCAATGAGAATCGACCTCACTTTTCTCCTATACATACACAAACACGTGACATTCTAACTATCGGACAAGCATTTCACACAGACAATCGTTAACACATGTGTCAATGAAAATTTCGTCTCCTTTTCCTTTTCAGCCATAATAGTAACATTTATCTTTTAGCACTCAACAAAAATTCGAGGTAAGAAACCCCAGGCACTTCTTGTATTATTCCAAATCAAGTATCTGAACGCTCATTACTGACATCTATAAAAAACAAAAAACAAAAAATCAAAATAAACAAAAACGAGAAAGAATACATTTTGCTTCTTCTTTCTGATTATTCTGTCGGATTTTGGTCCATAATTGATCTTCATTTGACACCAAACTCACAATTTTATTCAGTATTACTGTCTCACGTTTCTATGATACCACAAAACAACCAGATAATAGTTAAGACTTGTTTTGTTTTTTCCAACTTTTGATGTTTCTCATTTTCTTACGAGTATTTTTTGTGTAAAAAATGTTAGGCGGTTATAATTAATTACTCCGCTACGAATTTATTCAGGCGTAAAATATGGAAAAGTCAATTTCAAAATGAATAAATTTTCATTATTTCAAATACAACAGCAGTAGAAAGCCGAGAGAAAAGTTCAAAAAGTGAATCCTTATTGACAATTGACACTTTTGTTTTTCTTTTGTTATTAGAGATGATTTTCTTTGAATAAGAGGATAAGGTAAAAGTTAGAGATTGAACTGATAGTTAGAATAGCGAATTTGTTTTTTTTTTTTTTTTTTTTTTGAAAGGGCTAGTATAGGATAGATTTGGATTGGGTACGCGTGTAGGTTTAGTTAATGACTTAGTATCGCTATGGGATTAGTATTTAATATGTAAAGCATCGGATTAAACTATGCAAGATACCAGCTCAACTCGTTATGGATTCCGGAAGTAGTAGATTGAAGCTAAACCGGATGAAGTAAAAAGACAACAGTATATAGTAGAGGAGCGTGAAAAGCCCTGTTCTCATTGACTGACGCTGACTGACGTATGCCAATAAGAACGGTCGAAGGCCGGCCTTACTAGGCAGATGAATACTGTTTTTGCAATGTCGCAGTGCGTAGCACGACGCTTTCAAGGAGGCGGCCTGACTCGTCTAGAATCAGGTCGGGTTGGAGCCAATATGATGCAAAACCCGAAATCGGAGATGAGAACAGTGCATCACTGAAGACCACCATTGATGCATCTAAAATGCATTATTTAACAACAATGAGAACTTTTAAACGACATTGTTTTTTTAGATAAGTAATGTCTTTTATATCCTTAAGAGATCCTTGATAAAATCCAAACAAGAACCAGCGATATTATTGACCCTGATCTAGTGTCTCTGTTTTTTTTGTTAAACATTTCAACCCAATCAAGGTGGGAGGGCCACTAGCACGCAAGGGGTTACAGAGGGTAGAGAACAAGTGTAAAGAGGCGTGTCTGAGTAAAGGATAAAGTGAAGAACGGGGAACAAGATCAAGAAGATGTCGATTGACATTACACTTGAATATTTGAAGATTATAGTTATTGGGAAACAAGCAAGAGGAAGGGAATTCCACAGGCGAGAAGTTCGAGGGAAGAAACTGTTGGAATAGAGCCACTTTCCCACCACCGTAAGGTTGCCGCCAAGTATCTTTTCTATAAATAATTTAATCGTATTTGTTCGCATGAGCTCTTCGCTATAGTACCTAAGCTTTATGAATTTAAGCGCAGTACTAGACTGGTGATGAGGTCTCACCAATTTACAGCTGAGTTGGTTAGATGTAACCGTAAGTTCTATACTAACAGCTTCTTCTATCGCCCTTCTCACTCGTTCAACTCTTTTCTGACTCCATGTTTCCCAGCCAACTTTAATCTTCAAAAATTTAAAAGCAATTTCAATCTCTATTTACTGTCTCCCTGATTATTCTTCTTTCATTCTTGTTACTTAGTAATGCTTCTGTTTACGAATTCTTTCACACACAGTAACCCCTTGTGACATTCTTACTATCGGACAAGCATTTCACACGGAGAAGTCGTTAACACATGTGTCAATGAACATTTCGTCTCTTTTTCATTTTCAACTATAGTAGTAACATTTAACTTTTAGCACTGAACAAAAATTCGTAAAAGTATTTGTACATTCATTACAGACATCTATCAATAAAAACAAACAAACGTGCAAGACGGTATAAATTTTGCTTATTCTTTATCTGATCATTCTCTCGACATTTGATCCATATTTGGGCTTCATTTGACACCAAACTTACAATTTTATTCCGTATTACTGTCTTTCGTTAATCCAACATCACATAACTGGATAATAAACAAAACTTTACTGTCTTCCTTCGGATAACTCGATTAAAAAAGAACTTATTGGCAATAATTAAATTGTTTAAATCTAATATATTTATTGAAAACATTGGCTGATATGTATCAACAAATTATATTTTTAATGTCTTTCTCATACTATTTCTAAGTAGGCGTGTTATGTTACAATAGAATAAGTGAATGAGAATTTTATTTTTGTCTATATTAGGATGGATGCTTATGTTATTTTTCGCTAAAAGTTTTAAAGTTAATTTTATTTGTTCATCGACAGTTGGGGAAATTATTGTTTATTCGTGTTCGTTTTATGTTGCCCAATGTAAATAAATAAATGGCAAAATTGGTCTATCCGTCCGTGTGTCTGAACCCTCTATAACTCGGGCCACATTTGCTTTACATAGACATATTATATCGTTTTAGAATCAGGATGATCCCGGGATTGAAATTTGACCTTTGTCTGGTACTGGAACATCCAGCATTGAGATTTATGTCCGAATAATGAGGTAACAGTTAAAAATTCAAATTTTAAAATAACTGAAAAGAAATTAGTTATTTCAATGTTTTTTTTTATTTATATGAGTGTAACATGAAAACTTTCTGGATTTAAAAAAAATGTCTTAAATTCAAATTAAAATATCTCCAAAACTTTGTTAATTGAGAAAAATCGATTTTATTTCGTTAAAATGCCAAGGAATCAGAATCAAAGTTGAAGGTTTCGTTACATAAGGCTTTGATGCTCCGCAGACATTGTGATTTGAAGAGCACAACTAAATTGAAGTTCCGCAGGGTTTGTGATTTGAAGAACTCAGTTTTCGGCCTGAATTGGAATTTCGGACCAAATCGAAATTTCGGCACAAATCGGAGTTTCAGCCCAAATCAGACATTTAGCTCAAATCGATCTTTTGGCCGTGATTGGACTTATTAGCCAGTAACAGAGTTAAAATAAGGTTTTGAAGTTCTATGGAGTGAATTGCGGAATTCATATTTCTTCAAAATTATCATTTGTTTTCTAAGCTGAACCAGAGATCTCTTCAATTTTGGGCCGGAGGATAAATTAGACTTCCGCAGGAGTTAGTTTAAAAGTCCTCACGGAGTGCGGCTTTTAACTTAGTTCTTTATTAATTCAGAAAAAAAAATTGCTTTAACAACTACCATGAGTAGGTTTTAAACGAAGAAGTGTTATAGGTACTTCGTTTTTTATTTGTGTTCCATATTCAAGTACACGTACTAGCGTTTCATCACCTTTATATTACGGAATATTATCTACGGTCCTTTGATCACGCCATCCAGGCCCATCTTGGTGCCAAGATGTTACTGAAGATATTGAAATACTTGATAATGATACTTTCTTTGACTAGAACGCAAATGTAAACACATGCACTATTAGATTCATTTTAATGAACATATTTTGTATCGATTTCTGTTATACGCCGTCGCCTCTCTCTGTCTTTTTTACAAATACTTTCATGGAAATCGCTCCGATGAGCTGCTTCCGCTGGTTCCCAGACTTCATGAATTAAAGCGTCCTACGAGGCTGGCATCCCGCTCTCACCCTTTCACTGTTGAAACTGTTAAATGTAGCCGTCTCTTCTACTCCAATAGCTTCATATTTCGCACCACTCACCTGTGGAACTCCCTTCCATTCACCTGTTTCCATGATAGCTATAATCTTCAACTATTCAAATGTAATGTCAATCGACATCTCCAGTTCCCTTGATCTATTCACTATCCTTCTCCTCATTCTTTCCTTTATCACTCCTATCTGATCTTGCTCCAAATCTTCTGTACCCCCTTGCGTACTAGTGGCTTCTCGCCTTGCTTGGGGTGAATCGATTAATATATATATATATATATATATATAAAATATGTGTGTGTGTGTGTGTGTGTGTGTGTGTGTGTGTGTGTGTGTGTGTGTTTGAAATACGCTCATTTGTCACCTTCCTATGCGTGGGTAGACCTTGATTTACAAAGATAAGCTTCATGAATTTGAAATTAAAGGGGAGAAAAAGAAAGAAATACCCTTCACGTTTTAATATTGATTTTTTGATCTCTTCCATCAAAAAAATCGATTATATTTCCTAATGTCAAAATATAGAATTGCAGATAGAAGAATCAGAAGAAAATTGGGAGATAAGAAAGAGATTTTGAAAGCAAGAAACCAAGGTAGAAAGAAACAGAAACAAGAAAGAAAGAAAGAAAGAAAGAAAGAAAGAAAGAAAAGAAAAAAAAAGAAAAAAAAAGACACATATAACAAACAGGTAAAGGGGGCGCATTAGTAGAAAAATCGACCAAAGAAAAGAGCAGTCGCCTGTTTTGTTCATTTCCCGCCTTCTTCAGCGCCATATTAAAAAAAAAACAAACATTTACTTTTCCCTTTCACTTTATGAATCTATCAACATGATTCCTAGAATTTGTAAGGCCGTTATTGTCATGGCTTAAAATCCGAAATGAAAAAGTTGTTTATGTAGCTCTATTATTCCCCTCTCTCTATCTGCATATATATATATTTAAATCAATATCTCTCTCTCTTTGACCTCTCTCTCTCTCTCTCTCTATATATATATATATATATATATATATATATACAGATTTAATATATATATATATATATATATATATATAAATATATGTTGTAGTGGTTCAACGTATATTAAAAAAAAATTGCCCGCAAACGTTGGTTGTAATGTGGATTTATTGAGAAAAAATATTATACTTTGTTTTAAATTATGTAAAACAAAGTCTTCATAATAATATTTTTTCTGTTTGTGTGTTGGCAATCCGAATTTTCTTTCTAGAATTCTAGAATGTCTCATATAAATCATGAAGAAAAATTACATTTTTACAACTCCAAAAAGACGTTTGCAGACCAGAAACACGTGTCGTGAAATTATGTAAAAAACAAGTATAATATTTTTTCTCAATTTTTTTTTGCATATATATATATATATATATATATATATATATATATATATATATATATATATATATATATGCAAATATGTAGAAAAAATAGGAACGAACACGTTAGGCAAATAATCCGGGGTTCTTTAGTATTTTTGTTTATA
The DNA here is from genome assembly GCA_903632075.3 of Acanthosepion pharaonis. Classification (NCBI taxonomy): domain Eukaryota; kingdom Metazoa; phylum Mollusca; class Cephalopoda; order Sepiida; family Sepiidae; genus Acanthosepion; species Acanthosepion pharaonis. The sequence goes on along the minus strand of CAHIKZ030002106.1, from coordinate 97,020 downwards.
TTTTTAAAAAACAGTGTTCCATACAGATGTAGAGCTTAGATTATAATTATTTTTTATTTTTTAAATCATATTTTTCTCTCTCTCTCTCTCTCTCTTTCTCTCTCTCTCTCTCTCTCCTCTGCCAGTTGGCTTATGACTCGTCTTAACTTCATGGTTTAGTACAATTTATTCCTATACAATTTGTTTTTTCTCTTTTATTTTATTGCTTTTAAACTACATTTCTTGTTTATTCACACGTTTCTGCATTTAAGAAACCCACAAATACAAAAAGCGTGGTGAGTTTTAGAAAAATAATGATTGATTTTTTTAGAGGCCTGGAACAGACTGTAATATTCCCATTATTTTCATTCAGGAAAATTAATTTGAGATACGAATGTTTTCAGTTATGATCTTGGTATTTAAACGAATTAAACTTGTCACCCAAGTCATTACTGCACAGGAAAAACATCGATAAAAAACAAAGGAATCGACCATAGTCAGAATCAGTGAGTCAATGCGAAATATCCTTTCCTTAACTGCAGTATGTGTTGCACCAAGCCTTCATACAGTTTTGAATTCAGAGTTTTCCTTCCACCCAAGAATATAGAATCCAGGCTGTCCTATTTAACTATAGCTGGTTGGAGAAGTTTTACTTCTTTTCTTACTAGCTTTATTTTTCTTTCATATAATCTTGTTTTTCAATCCTTTTCTTTCTTTCTTTCTTTCTTTCTTTCTTTCTTTCTTTAATCAATTCATTTTGAAATTTCTTTTTTCCTTCCTCCTCTTCTTTATTTGTTGTTATGTTCCGACAATCCTCATCGGAACTGTTATAATCCGTGCTAAGGTTTACTGTACACAACTAGTACAATATGAAATACGGTACAGTTATACACATAGGTCAATCTAGTAGTGAGTGCCACTAATTGGAAGGTTGGACGTGCTTGGGTCTTCACTCTCTCACTGTCCACCAGTCTCTCGTAGACAGTTGACTTTATAGGTACTTACTACCTATAATGTAATCATCCATGGTGGGCCGGGTTATTCCATTACATGACTTATAATGAAATGTTATGTAATATCAGCCCCCTCCTATATGGCAATGAATGCCAAAAATCTATATCTATGAAACAGAAGATGTCTCTGTGTGTGTGTGTGTCAGTCTGTCTGTGTGTGCATGCTATTTAAGCACGTTCACATTTCTCGACCGATTTCGATGAAACTGTACACATATTTTGAAAATTTACCAAGGTAGCTCAAGACCAACTTTTCAATCTCCATCTCTCCCCCCTCCCTGGGTTTGGCAAAAAAAAAAAAAAATGATAAAACTGAAGATGGTTTGCAAAATCCAAGACAATGTTACACGCGAACAAAATTTTAACTCGATGAGCTGATGTTCTTTTTAATGCAAAACATTAGCTCATTTTACGGGGTTTATGTAGAGTACTTGATAGTTTTCTTGGGACTTTGGCTTCACAAAAAGAAAAATCTGTGAAAAAATCGGGTTTTTCGTACTGCTTAAAATACAAACTTAAATAGCTTCCTCATTTCTTTGCCGATTTTCTTCAAACACGTCACAAAAAATTTGCCAACATGCAAGAAATAAGACCGACTTACTTCCACGCGTATAACGAAAAACCACGAAAATCTTTTCAAAAAACCCGTTTTTCGGCCATAACTTCTTGGTTTTTCATCAGATGCTTTCCAAATATGCCATGTAAATTACATGACATACAAATTGCCTTGCGTGAAAGTTTGATTTAGATTATTTCAGTTAAGTGCACGAAATCTGCCACAATCTAGGTACCAAATCGGCTTTTGTCATTGAGCCAATATTTTCTTCATATGATTCCATCCTAAATTAGCATTCGAAAAATCTTTGATGCAAAGATTGTTTGAGAGGATTATTGAAGCGTTAAAAGGGAAAAATTCCTGAAGAACCTCGTATTAACCCCCAGCTTCACAGTACACGTGCGAAGAAGGAAGTGGGCGTTTATGTGTTTGCCCTTGCAGTTGAATCAAGCTCTGACGCTTTATCCCAGTTTTTGTTTCATTATTAGATTTGGGAACAATGTCATATTATTTGAAGGTTATTACGGTCATAGGAAATTTACTGAATGTCTAAAACATTGAAACAATTTAACCCCGAGAAATATTTTAGAATTGTACTCTACTTATCGGCCCTTGGCGTTTTCTTGTTATGGTAATTAGCTCCCTTACTAGCATTCTTCAGTTGACGAATTGCTTAGTCAGAGAAAGTTTCATTAAATAAATCCTTGTTAAAGAATACCGGTCTTGTCAGCTCATTTCACGAACCAACAAATATTAAAGCCTATTTTTTCTTTTAATGTGAAATGATTTCTCAAAGAGTAATGTTTGTTTTAAAAATGTCTAAAACATTGAAACAATTTAACCCCGAGTAACGACCACACAAGCAGGTTTTATCGATGGAATTCCTTTAAGGGAACAATCAAACAATTGCGAAGGACATACCGTAAAAAAATGATGAGATGGGGGTGTAGCTTAGTATACAAACGGATGATGCATGCGAGCGGAAACCAGGAAGACATTTCTAGGCAGAGGTGACATGGAGGGTGTATTTATACAATTGCTGCCACGCCGGGTACCTCGGCTATTAAAATATAAATTAAAAACTTTTAAAATGACTACTTTCAGTTATTTTAAAATTTGAATTTTTAATGATCCCTCCTCATTCGGCCCCAAATCCCAATACTGGATGTTCAAGTACCATATGAAGGGCAGATTTTCAGTTCTGGGATCCTCCTGATTCCAAAAAGTATAATATGTCTATGTAGAACAAATGTAACCCGAGTTAGAGAGATTTCAGGCACAAAGACCGACAAAAAGAATTTACCGTTTATTTATTTCGAAGATTTTTCTTGTCTCTCATTCCTTTTCTTTTTTGTGCTTTTCTTTCTTTCGTTTTTTTTTCATTCATTTCTTTCTTTTGTTTTTTGTTACTTGCTTTTCTTTCTCCAGTCATACTATCGTAACTCATTTTCTTTTTATACTTCCAAAGATTTTAGAAGCATAAAACCTTTTAATCTTTATTCTTTTGTTGAGTTTTGTCCTTCAAATGTCACGCATTACAATCTTATCCACTTCTTTACTTACATACTTTTCTTTCTTTCTTTCTTTCTTTCTTTCTTTCTTTCTTTCTTTCTTTTCTTTCTTTCTTTCCACTCCCTCCCACCCCGTCTCTTCCTTCATTCCTTATGTCCTTCCTTCCGTTTTTCTTTATCGTCTTTTATTCTTTCTTCCTTCCTTAGATTCCTTCCTTTTTTGTTTCATTCCCTCTCTTCTTTCTTCCTCTACCTCCTTCATTTTCTCTTTCCTCCTTACATCTTTTTTCTTTATTTCTTTTTTCGTTCTTTCTCTCTTTCTTATTTCTTTCATTCTTTCTTTTTCTTTTTCTGCCTGTCTTTCTTTCTTTCTTTCTTTCTTTCTTTCTTTCTTTCTTTCTCGTTTAATTCATTCTTTCTTTACTTCCTTGTTTTCTTTTTTCATCCCACCCCGTCTCTTCCTTCCTTCCGTTTTACTTTATCTTCTTTCATTCTTTCTTCTTGACATTCTTTCCTTTTCGCTTCCTTCCCTCTCTTCTTTCTTACTCCTTCTTCAACCTTCTTCGTTTTCTCTTTCTTTTTTTTCCCTTTTCAGGTTCTCACTAAATCCATTGGTCAAGAGAATGTGAAGTAATGAGAAATGACAATCTCTTTTTTAACAAGAAAAACATAAGCATAAAAAAAAATGTCTAAAGTTCGATCTTGGCAGAAAAATGATCACATCGACAGATGACACCCATATCCCTGTGAAAACGAAAGAGAAAGAGAGAGAGACAGACAGACAGAGAGAGAGAGGGGGGAAGGAGAGAGGGAGAGGGAGGGAGAGAGGGAGGGAAGGAGAGAGAAACGGGCTGAGTGAGAAAGAGAATAAAACTAAAATCACAATTCAAGGCGACAGGCCACAGAAAACTCTAAAATAGTTCCATTCCCATCCCACCATCCACGGCTAGAAATTCTTTCGGGTTCCTTCCAAAATTTCCGAGTTTTCTTGAAAGAATGCGCTAAAACTTATTCAGAAGTAGACATTTACAAATTCACTTAGCTCCTGATTTCTATGCGTGACGAAATTGTCATTGCCTTTACTTTGCAACGTTTTGCAGATGAGAAGCTCTTCGAAGCACATTCACTGTATTTTCTTTCTCTTGGTAATTTTTCCTGGTCTGAGGACAATGGATATCTTTCTTTGACTCTTTTTTTAAAGTATTCAAGAATTTTGGTTAAAAGGTACCTTCATTTTCTTTTGGATTTTGTACTTTTAAAACTTGATAAAACCTGACATCTATCTATCTATCTATCTATCTATCTATCTATCTATCTATCTATCTATCTATCTATCTATCTCTATTAATATCTATCTCAGCCTATTAATATCTATCTCAGACCATTCATATCTATCTATCTATCTATTTATCTATCTATCTGCACTAGTCTATATGGATCTGGATCTATCTCTCTATCCCAGTCTTTTCATATCTATCTATCTATCTATCTATCTATCTATCTATCTATCTATCTATCGCTATTAATATCTATCTCAGCCTATTAATATCTATCTCAGATCATTCATATCTATCTATCTATCTATCTATCTATGGCTATTAATATCTATCTCAGCCTATTAATATCTCAGACCATTCATATCTATCTATCTATCTATCTATCTATCTATCTATCTATCTATCTATCTATCTATGGCTATTAATATTTATCTCATCCTATTAATATATATCTCAGATCATTCATATCTATCTATCTATCTATCTATCTATCTATCTATCTATCTATCTATGGCTATTAATATCTATCTCATCCTATTAATATATATCTCAGATCATTCATATCTATCTATCTATCTATCTATCTATCTATCTATCGCTATTAATATCTATCTCAGCCTATTAATATCTATCTCAGATCATTCATATCTCTCCATCTATCTATCTATCTATCTATCTATCTATCTATCTATCTATCTATCTATCTATCTATCTAACCTCGTCCGGACATTATCTATCTATCTATCTATCTATCTATCTATCTATCTATCTATCTATCTATCTATCTATCTATCTGCACTAATCTATATGGATCTGAATCTATCTCTCTATCCCAGTCTTTTCATATCTATCTATCGCTATTAATATCTATCTCAGACCATTCATATCTATCTATCTATCTATCTATCTATCTATCTATCTATCTATCTATCTATCTATCTATCTATCTCTATTAATATCTATCTCAGCCTATTAATATCTATCTCAGACCATTCATATCTATCTATCTATCTATTTATCTATCTATCTGCACTAGTCTATATGGATCTGGATCTATCTCTCTATCCCAGTCTTTTCATATCTATCTATCTATCTATCTATCTATCTATCTATCTATCTATCTATCTATCTATCTATCTATCTATCTATCTATCTATCGCTATTAATATCTATCTCAGCCTATTAATATCTATCTCAGATCATTCATATCTATCTATCTATCTATCTATCTATGGCTATTAATATCTATCTCAGCCTATTAATATCTCAGACCATTCATATCTATCTATCTATCTATCTATCTATCTATCTATCTATCTATCTATGGCTATTAATATTTATCTCATCCTATTAATATATATCTCAGATCATTCATATCTATCTATCTATCTATCTATCTATCTATCTATCTATCTATCTATCTATGGCTATTAATATCTATCTCATCCTATTAATATATATCTCAGATCATTCATATCTATCTATCTATCTATCTATCTATCTATCTATCTATCTATCTATCTATCTATCTATCGCTATTAATATCTATCTCAGCCTATTAATATCTATCTCAGATCATTCATATCTCTCCATCTATCTATCTATCTATCTATCTATCTATCTATCTATCTATCTATCTATCTATCTATCTATCTATCTAACCTCGTCCGGACATTATCTATCTATCTATCTATCTATCTATCTATCTATCTATCTATCTATCTATCTGCACTAATCTATATGGATCTGAATCTATCTCTCTATCCCAGTCTTTTCATATCTATCTATCGCTATTAATATCTATCTCAGACCATTCATATCTATCTATCTATCTATCTATCTATCTATCTATCTATCTATCTATCTCAGTCTCTTCATGTCTCGATGCGAACTTCTGCCAATTGCATTGAACCAGAGTATATAAATGTTATTGCCTCACCCACCAATTTGTAGCAAAAAGCGTATTTTGAAAAAAAGTGCGTCTTCAAAAAACAAAGGATTTTGAAAAAGTGCATCTACTAAAATATATTTTGAAAAAGTGCGTCTGCAAAAAATGTATTTTTGAAAAAGTGTGCCGGCAAAGCATAAATTTTGGAATTTATGCATCGAACGATCTTTTCGGGGGAAGAATGTTCGAATCATAAGTTCAATCTTTGTTCTTTCCTGATCAAAAAATCTCCCATGAACCCCAATTCTATTCTAGACCTTTTGAGGAACTTAAACCTCAAAAGCATCCAAACACACTACTCAGGGTTGATTTAGATGAATGAGAGTCAAGCTTATAAACTTGCCAAGACAAACTACAGATCTGAATCCCCAGAAAAAAATCAATCTTGAGAGCTGAACACAGTAGAGCAACATAAAATTTTAAAGAAATTAAATAATTTTTCGGCGCTACAAATTTAAACAGAATCCAAAAATTAATAACTTTTATGGCATAATTTTTATTAGTTGATTTATGATAGACACATAGTTTTAGTTCATTATTTGTACAGTATAACATATTGAAGAAAGGTCATTTGTTTTTGTTTCTGCTTCATAAGCAAAGTCCATCATATATTCGATTTTTTTTACTTTATTTAAAAATCAAGTAAAATATTGTTTCATTGACAAAGTATCATCAATGTATCAAAAATATTTTGATTGTTTAGGTAAAATATATTAGAAAATGTCACTTTCAAAAAATTCTAAGAACGTACAAACTAAAATTCCGCTAAGAGGCGATCCCATCAATAGCTCTAAGTTTTGCTTATAAAAATCATTTTAGAATTCTACTATACTTATCTGCCCTTGGCGGTTTTTGTTATGGTAATTACCTCCCTTACTAGCATTCTTCAGTTGACGAATTGCTTAGTCAGGAAAAGTTTCATTAAATAAATCATTGTTAAAGAATACCGGTCTTGTCAGCTCATTTCACGAACCAACAAATATTAAAGCCTATTTTTTTTTTTAATGTGAAATGATTTCTCAAAGAAAGTTTTTTTTTTTTTTTAAATTTTACTGCCGAAGACTAGAAGAATGGTCAGTCCCTTGCACCGGTCCAGAAAGTGTATGGCTCCTACTACTATACTCCATCTTTACAAGTGTCAGTTCGGACCAAAAATGTAGTATTGTTGTCATATCTGAGATGGGGTTGCCCACTTTTCCCAGTCCAGTATTGTCAGATTAAAAAGAAAAAAAAAGATTACCCTACCTTGCGGGTGATGAATTAATTTCCTACCGGTAAAGCGTTTCCCGTATAAAAATATATTGAAATGAGTAATCTGGAATGGTTAATTGAAGCTAATATGGTGATTTGCTAAGAGAAATTAGATGTGACACAAGTTTGAATGTCTAGAGCACCCAATGAGGATTGACTGTGCGTTAGTAAGTGACCTAGCGATACTAGTAATATATGAAAAAAAAAAACAAAAAAAAAAAACTCCAGATTACGAAATTCAATTTTTTTAAAAATTTCTACATATTAAGAAATCATGTCGTATGAGCTTATTTTTGGGGGAGTGATCAGTTTATAATAACTTTTTCATAGCAAATTGGACCCCCTATTCATTATTATAATATTTAAAAAATATATTAATTATTCTTGATCTGGAGTATTTCTGGTCGAAGTTCTTATTGGACAACGTCATCGTTGATTTAGTTATTTGCGAATAATAGTAAACGCATTTGCATTCCATTTTGATATAAAGTTGGTGGAGCAATAAACAGCCAATCCAAACATTCACTCGTAATTAATCTTAATTGACAGTAGAAAGCCCATTCGTTAATGAAGATATCTATGATGAGGAGACCCTGACACAGTAAATTAACGATTATCCAGCAATTTATTAAAGAGGGTCCTTAATTAACTTCCGGCAAAGACGCTAACATTATGAGTATCCCAATAGATTCACCCACGCATTTAAAACTTACAGAGGAGATGTAGGTAAGAGGAAAGACGTGGGCGACCATAGCACTCCCAAATTTCTTATCTTTTGCAAATCATTTCACCAGCCTTCTCATCTCTGTTCTGCCATCCATTTACACAAATTCGTTAGGTTACTTACTCACTTTGTTTTCTTATGACATTTTCCTATCGCTTAATACATTGCTTAGTTTCTGGAAGGCACCTTTCACTGCTTGTATATGTCTTCAAATTTCTGTTTCAAATTTGCCATCGCCTGTTACTACGATAACGGATAGAATTAATTTCTATCCATGGAGTATTTTGACGTTCCCATTATGTAAATCGCATTTTGGTTGTCTCTTTTGATAACAACCATGCCTAGTCTACAAAATGTTACTTTGTATTAAATATTTGTAAAATGTATGATTGAAATTGCTTACGGGAAGGTTTCATTCACGTAGACCGGTTTTTAACCAAAACTATATATATGTATTTAAGATATTTTTTATGTTTATACATTCTTTTTATAGATGCAAATATTTAGGTAAATGCTCTGTTTATAATAAACAACATTTACCGGCCTGAATGTCCGAGATATTTTCATATAAAATGTTCGTCCTCCAACAGGAATCGAACCTGTATCCTATACGGAGCCGTCATATAGCCTAACGTGTCTTTAACCGATTTGGCCACAGATAAGCGTTCGGTTAGCAAGGTCTATTTTACTGTCTTTAAACTTAATCTCCCATAAATCTCTCACGTACATTCATATCTGCTCAAAGCGTATCCAAATGTAAACAAATGACGTCACACATTATGAAATGGACAAAGTCCGACAATTATTTTAAGACATTTGTATGTTTATACATTCTTTATATATATATATAAATATATTTATATATAAATGTTTTAAAATAATTGTCGAACTTTATCCATTTCATAATATATATATATATATATATATATATATATATATATATATATATATACAGTTGTGGACAGAATTATACACCCCACTTCCATAATTACAAATAAAGCTATAATACCTTTCATTTTCATGGAAACTTCATGTGCATTTTTTCGCAAATGATGAAATATGCCATTAAATATTCAGTGGGCTTTAGTCATGCCTTTGTGCAGGATTCACTAATACCTTAATTACGCTGTCGTCTAAGTATTTTGTTACAATTCGTGCCGTGTGTTTTGGGTCATTGTCATGTTGAAACGTGTACTGAAGCCCCCAAAACAGCTTTCGTGCAATTTGTTTTATATTATTTTTAAGAATAGCCCGAAACTGCTCTTTATCCATGATGCTCTGTACTTTCACTAGTTCTCCTGGTCCAGAAGCAGCAAAAAACAAAAAAAAATAAACCAAAAACAAAAAAAAAAAAAACAAGACCGAATGTTTCCGCCATACATAAAGGGTGTACATGTGATCAAATAATTCTAGTTTGATTTCATCTGACCAGAAAACAGAGTTCCAATATTAACTCCTATGTTCTAGATGGCTTCTAGCAAAAACTAATCATCATTTTAACTGTTTAGACTTAAGCAAGGGGGTTTTCTTTGGGTAACAAACTCGAAGTCCCTGAAAACATCTAATGACTGTCTTCGTCAATACATTCAACGCTGATGTATTTATATAATTGACAATGTCCTTTAAGTTAAGATTCTTCGAGACATCTCTAACAATTTTCCTTTCAATTCTTCTGCCATTCCTTAATTTATTCTCAACACAATGAGTCTCTTTGTACTTCCTGATAATGCCAAGAATTGTCGATCTATTAAGTTGGTGCAAAAATAATGACGTAATAATGTCGTTTGTTGACGTATTTTTTAACGTCAAAAAGCGACATTCTTACGTCATTATTTTTGCACCAACCTAATAGAAACATTTAAACGCTTCGAAAGTGTTGACTATCCATCTCCTTGTTTGTACGTACAGACCATCTTCATTCGAAGAATGGTTGAAGAATAAATGAGTTATTGCGATTCGTGAAACTCCCATATTCTTCTCTTTATTACCATTCAGAATTTTATAGAATCAGGAAAATATTATTTCACTTTGAATAGCGTTTGTATTAAATATCAAACTAAGACAAAAACCAAAAAAAAAACAATGCAAATGTGATAGAGCAATATTATTTCATAATGTCTAGGTGGGGGGGGGAATAGTTTTGTACTGCACCAGTCTTTACAAAAGTCTTTAACTATAAATACAGTAGACTGAAACTTCTAAAAATTTCAAGAATTATTCAAAACGAAATACGGAATCAACTATTTATGGCAAATTCCGTAAGTACTTGCAAATATTCATATTTCCTTAGAAACATGAAAATATTTAGTATGGTCAAATAATTCTGTCCACAACTGTAGTTATAAATATGTATGCATGCATACAAACATATATATATATATATATATGACATTTTTTATGTTTATACGTTCTTTTTATAGATACAAATATTTAACTAAATGCTCTGTTTATAATAAACAGTATTGATGACATTTACCGGCCTGAATGTTCGAGGAATTTTCATAGAAAATATTCGTCCTCCGACAAGTATCGAACCTGTATTCTATGGAACCGTCATACAGCCTGACGTATCTTAAACCGATTGGGCCACAGAGGAGCGTTCGGTTAGCAAGGTCGATTTTACTGCTTTTAAACACAATTCTCCATGATTTTCTCTCATTCATTCATATCCGCTCAATGCGTATCCAAATGTAAATAAATGACGTCATGCATTATGAAATGGACAAAGTCCGACAATTATTTAAGACATTTTTTTATGTTCATACGTTCTTTTTATAGATACAAATATTCAAGTTAATGCTCTGTTTATAATAAACAGTATTAACGATATTTACCGGAGGACGCATAGTAAAATCGACCTTAGTAAGCGAACGATCCTCTGTGGCCTAATCGGTTAAGGCACGTCAGGCTATATGATGGTTCCGTATAGGATATAAGTTCGATTCCTGTCGGAGGCCGCATATTTTCTTTGAAAATTTATCGGACATTCAGGCCGGTAAATGTTGTTAATACTGTTTATTATAAACAGAACATTTACTTCAATATTTGTATCTATAAAAAGAACGCATAAACATAAAAAAAATGTCTTAAATAATTGTCGGACTTTGTCCATTTCATAATGTGTATATATATATATATATATATATATATATATATATATATATATATATGTGCATGTCTGTATGTATAAAATGTAACGCTGCTCGAACACACTGGCAAGCCTTACCAGTGAGCAAATCAAAGTATTATCGACTGGCCCGGAAAGCCTCCTGATTTAAATTCGGTGGAGAATCTGTGATCAATCTGCAAGGAACGACATCGAGGAATGAACATACGAAGTACTAAAATGTGCACTGGGTTTTGTTTCATTGGAAAGATACGAGAAAAAGTAAATAATAACGGAATTATTCATTTTGTTTCAATTAATTTTCACAAGGGTCGATGTGTTCGGGCAAACCCATGGTCCAGCATTTGTTTTTTTTTTTATGAGTCTCAATTACTTTGAGGAGCGGTTATGAGGGCAGCGCCACACGTCGTTTTTTTTTTTAATCATTTCACCTCAAGCCAGGCAGGTAAAGCTACTAAAACACAAGGGATTATTGTGTGAAAAAAATATTATTGAAGAGCGAGAACAATAAAGGAAGAGGAATCAAGAAGACAGTAGACAACGATTTGACATTGCATTCAATTTTTTGAAGACCGAAATTGGCTGGAAAGCATAGAGCTAGAATGAAGTTTCACAGGCGAGAAGTGCGCGAGAAGAAAGTTTTAATGTAGAACTTACGGTTGCATCTAGCCCATTCAGCTGTAACTTGATGAGATCTTGTTTCCGATCTAGTATTGTACCTAAATTCATAAAGTCTTGTTTACATCTTTTTCCCTAGCAGACAACGGCAGTTGTGTCCATGGTGACGTAACCTTATTTATTATCTGTATCAGCGTATTTATCCATTCAGTTTGCTACGCAAGAGAGCAAATGGTGCAGATGCTGTTGCTAGACGTTAGAAGCATAAACATAAATCTCTATCTATGCTTGAAATGCAGAAGTTACTGAAGAAATTAGAGTAACGTAGTTCTGTAAAGATTTTCTGTAAGTATTACGGGATCGAATCATTCACCGTGTATGACTTAAAGAACAAAAGGGAAGCAGATTTTTAAGGTTTTTTACTGAAAACAAAAGTCAGAAATGTTTATATCTGTTGTGACCAAGTAATTATTTAAGGAATAACAAAACAAGAGGTTGCAGATAAATAGTGTATTGAACAGTAAATACAACTGTGACGTCTTCCCCGGTCGCAGCGCCGACTGTGACGTTCTATCCTGATCTACCACGGCGCCAGTTGTGACGTCCCTAAACAGCACCAATTGTGACGTCTTCGCCGCGGCGTCAGCTGTTCGTTCCTCGCCGTTCCGTCCGGGTGTCGCTGCTCCAAACGTGACGTTCTAACCCTTTGGTGATTCGGGTAGGAATCTGGTTAGATTGATACCAGCCTCGCCGTTCCCAACCTGCTTCCAACGCCTGGTTACCAGGGTAACTGCACTGATCTCCAGTCTGCCTACCCACGTTGTGAATTGATCTTAGACAGACGAGATCAAACAGGGGTTGGGACCGTAATGCAAGCTGAGTTCAACGGGGGTGATAACACACAATTATGTATAAAAAGAAAATAAAATGAAAACTCAAAAGTTCAAAGTATCAAAGAAAAAAAGGTAACAAACTTTTTATGTCTATTTGTTCGGTACATAGGACTATGTCTACTTCCCGACCCGTTCTGTGGATTGTGGCACGACGCTTTCGCTAGGCAAACTTTAACGCTTCAAGTTGTCTGCTCTCTAAGAAATTTGTGTTTCGGTGTGTCTTTGGACGAAAGTCGAAAAACTTATTTCTGTGGTCTGGTTCTAAGTCGCTCTTCAAACTACTTGTTCTTGGTTGAAGAAGAGTCCAAAAGTGTGCGTGAATCTTGGTCAGCTATCTTGATGTGGTTTCAACACTGGGCACTCATTTCTGCCTGCTGTCCGGGGATCAACTGATTTCTGTCTGGTGGGGCTTCGTTTTTATTGACGCCATCAAAACTGGGGTGGGTCTGTCGGCGCCAGGGGTTCTTCGATAATTCTAAATACGTATCTACCCTTCTTATTTCTGGTTAGGGATTTTCCACTCTTTTCCATTTTTGGTAACTCTTTTCTCACTCCCACTCTCTTACCGTGCTTCTGAGGGGCGTGCACTGCCTTCCCCACTTCCTCGTATTGGCTTCTCATACTTACACTCTGGATAGAGGCGTCGACTGATTTTCTTCGTGCGTCACGTGACCATTCTCGGCCAATGAGGTCCTGGTCGGGTATCTTTCCTCCTCCTTCGTGCGTCATGTGATCCACTTGGCCAATGACGTCTGAATGCAAGGAAAGAATTATTCTTAAAACCTAAAATATTTTTCGGCCTTAAACAATCCTCAAATGGTTGATAAACCGTAAAAAAGCAAATCATATATCTATAAATATTTCTTTCAAATCGTCAGGATGCATGGTGCCACACAACAGAAATGTGTTACACGACTTGGGAGTGTGTGTCGGTTGACCAGCGTTCAGTCTATATCACTGTTAATATTTAACATGAGGGATGTATGTGGCACAAGGTCGAGATCATCGTGGGTTCTCCGAGCCCGTAGGCTCGGCCAAAAATATTCCTTTAGAACCCGCATAAGCGGGTTCAGGGCCTAATTTACCTCTCCGGACGAAACTTTGCCCTTCGGCAAAATCTCATCCGGGTTCCTCTCTGGTCAAGGCAGAGAGTTCGACGGTTGAACGTTTTTGAGCACCGTTATATTTAACGCCCCCCTCCACACGTGGGTCGTATGTGGCACAAGGCTGAGTTTAGCGTGGGTTCTCTGAGCCCGTAGGCTCGGCCAAAAATATTCCCTTTGAACCCGTATAAACGGTTTCAGGGCCTGTCTAGCTCCCCGGAAACATTGTAACTCTGCACGAACACACTGGCAAGCCTTACCAGTGAGTAAATCAAAGTATTATCGACTGGCCCAGAAAGCCTCCTGATTTAAATTCGGTGGAGAATCTGTGGTCAATCTTCAAGGAACGACTTTGTGGAATGGACATACGAAGTACTAACATATGCACTGGGTCATGTTTCATTGGCATAATATAAAAAATGTAAATGATAACGGATTTATTCTTTTTGTTTCAATTAATTAGCACAAGGGTGTATATATTATTTTGTGGGTTTAGGGTTTTAAGCCTTTCTATGGCATGAAACAAAAAAAAACTTGTTTGGAAGTATTAATGATTGTTTTAATTCATGTCTTAATGTTTATTCTGCCTTTGGTAAAACGGCAATATATATGTGGAACGATCTAACAAGACTACATTTGAATCTGGTTTTTATGGGTGACTTCTATCATCCGGCATTTTCTGAGGTCCGGCAGTGGCCTGCTTCTAAGTGTGCCGGATTAAAGAGTTCGAGCTGTAATACACCCAATTTTAATCGAATGTGTTTAACGTAGCATAAAAAATTATTGATTCTTTATTTTTTTATTGATTATTGATTATATCTGTCTTCACTCAGGTTATTTGCGTGGGAGGATATTAGATAGTTATTCATTACTGATCGATTTAGCAAATCTAGAAAAAAAGAAACACATATATCTGAGTACAATTCCTCCTGAGCATTGGTCTTCAAACTTTTTTTCGTTCATGAAAGATTTGCACTGTATTTTACGAATAGCATGAAACAGAATACCAATCCAAAACTGTCCGATGCAAAAAGAGGCAGTGTAGAATTGTAGTTTATAATCAATATTCTAGTAGATTGAATTAGACAATCTTCTATCTCAGTTTCTCTCGAAAGCCTTAACATATTAATACCCACAGTCCCATTTTTTCTTCTCGATAGAATTATATTTGTAGTCGAGTTTCTTTAAATCGATGAAGAATCTCAACATTCTAACTGTAGAACTATGTTTCAGTTGCCTCAATTCTCTTCGTCTGTGGGGAGATTGTCCAACATTTACAGCCATATAAGAGATTAGATATTACATAATGTTGGGAGAGAGAATATTTCTCTAAAAGTTTGGACTTATCCATTGGACGAAAGACATAAAAATACTTCTACATCAAGAGGAGTAGCAGCAGTAGCTTTTGCCGAAAACAGTTAGTCATTCACGGCTAAACATTCTCTTTCCTAGTTTCTACATTATGTTTCCCTTTACCAAAAGATAATAAACTTGTTGTTAAACCAATTCCGGTTTTCTAATATAGTTTTTGATAACCCCGCCACAAAAGTTTATCTCATCCTCGTCGCCAAACCGTTGTGACTGAGTAGAAACAATAGTTTTCAAGTTTTAAATGTGTTTCCAGGATACATGGTTTTCATAAATTCTTTGATTTTCATCGTTATTTCTTCAGCTGCAGTTCTGTTTCATATTCTTTTTGCTAATTCTATTACTTTTTGGTTAAAATTTGCCCTATAACTCGCACGTTTTAACGACGTTTTGGCGGTAAAATAAAATGTTATATTTATCGAGAAAACCGCATGGTAATTTTCAACATTTTATCCACTAAGATTCGATTTTATTCTTAATGTAAAGGTCGATTAATGTCTTCGTAATTATTATTTTTTGACAAAATTTATAGATGCGCATTATACATAGGGATATATATTTTTCTAAATTTCTGGATCATTTGTTGGGGTTTGTATTATTTATGTGAGCGTATTATTTTCTAGAAATTACGGTAGTCTATATCGCCAAAAGTCAAGATCAACCGCGTTCTGGGTATGACGATAAACTGCATCCAACAACAAATCTCTGATTCGGAGGTTTTGAGGAGCGTGAAGCCGCCTCTTAATTGCTGGTATTCCCAGGTTCACCCTGACCCGGGGTGGTAGCACCTGTCAGGGTCGCGGCTATCAAAACATTGCGAAAGCGTAGAAATAGATTTTAATACCAGCAATATATTTTTGTAAAAAAAAAAAAATTATCAGCCATGATTTTTTGAAGAAAGACATTATTACGATCAATGCATTATTGCCAACAGTATATTTCTGTAAAAAAAAAAATATTACCAGCAATAAACATCTTATCGGCATTAAATGACCCATTGAGGTTGATATGCCGTAAAAAAAAAGCAAAAAAAAACAAAAAAACACACACACACACACACACCAAACCAAACTAAGATCAACCTCAGGCAGGTGACAAGTTCTCTTCGGACTGTCATTGTCGATGTTGAACATGGATAGAAATGACCAGATATTGTTGGCGGGAAAGGAAGAAAAGATTCGTAAAAGTTGACAGCTTAATCTATCATAATCACTTTTGACATAGTAAAAACATTTGCACAGTATATGATTTGCACAAAACTGATTACGAAAAATTGGAATGAACGAGTTAATAAAATTAAAATTTCCTTCACGTCACTCACATATGAAATGAATTTCCCAAAAGTTCTCGGCTCCACCAATTTCAAACAATATTATGAAATGGATAAATATCCAAAGTTGTTTTTAATCCCTTCCAGGTCCAGTGAAACATTTTAGTACACACACACACACACACACACATATATATATATATTTTCAATCCACCACTTGATAAGACACCAGAAGTTTTGAAACAAAATGGCTATTTTTTGTAGTGATTTTATAACATATTTCTGTTACAATTTTCGAATAAATAATTATATTTGCTCTACTCTGTATTGAGCACTCTTTTAAGAATAGCATTTGTTGGTTATTGGAATTTATTCCGTATACACCAATCATATACTTGGATATATATATATATATATATATATATATATATATATATATATATTATTTTATATGCGCAGTACTTAGTAAAAAGTGCTTAATATCAGTGATAGAACTAACATATTCAGTTGTATGGATATGACTTTGGGACACTGGGTTTCACCCTTTTGTGATCATCAGACAGATTTATTTTTTAAAATTGGATCTATTTATGCTTATTTGACTATGTTTGCAGGTGGGAAGGGGAATCTACATCTGTGTTTGTTTGGGGTGACCCTCTCAGATCGTAAATGCCTGAAACCCGGGGTCACGAACTAGACCATACAATTCTCTCTCTCTCTCTCTCTCTATATATATATATATATATATATATATATATATATATATATATATATATATATATATATGAATTAAAAATGAAACTCAGTTGTATCCTATTTTGATGGCCATTTCGTACCGCATTCTCTTTTTTGGATCATTGGTTTGATTTATTATGTTTTACAGCATATCAACCTCAATGTGTTATTTAATGCCGACAAGATTTTTTGGATTAGTTCGTAGGAATAGAATATGTACTCTTTGGTTTATTTTGGTTTGGATAATTTTGTTTTATGACATATTAACCCCAATGAACCACCTAATGAGGATTATTTCGTATGAATAGAATAAGTTTTTTTTTTATTATTACTTTTTTTTAAGCATTACGCCCCGAGCAAGGCATGAAGCCACTAGGATGCAGGGGGTTGCAGAAGATTTGGAGCGAGAGCAGATAGGAGTGATAGAAGAAATGATGAGGAGAGGGATAGTAGGTAGATCAAGGTAACTGGAGGTGTCGATTGACATTACATTTGAATAGTTGATGATTATAGCACTCAGGGAAACAGTAATAGAGAAGGGTGTTCCACAGGTGAGAGGTGCTAGGTATGAAGCTATTGGAGTAAAAGAGACGGCTACATTTAAAAGTTTCTACAGTGTAAGGGTGGGAGCGGGACCCCAGCCTCGTAGGGGGCTTGAATTCATGGAGTTATTTTGGTTTCGTTTATTTTGTTTTACGGTATATGAACCTCAATAGTTTGTTTAATGCCAACAAGATTTTTATTGCTGGTAATATGTTTTTCTTCAAAACTCTATTTCTTGAAATATCTTTCCTTGGAGAAATTCATAGCTGTCATATTTTTTCAAAGAATGTATAACTTTTTTATTGCTGGTATTTTTTTTATTTAAAGTATTGCTGATAATAATTTTTCCTTCAAAAATTATTGCTGGCAATAATCTTTTTTATTACAAAGTATTTCTGGTATTAAGATCTATTTTTACACAAGTTTGGGTGTTAACTATTTGCCCATAGCTGGGACCCTAACAGGTGCTACCACCTCGGGTCAAGGTGGATCTAGGAATACCAGCAATTAAGACGTGGTTCCACGCTCCTTAAAACCTAGCTGTTGAACGTAGTTTATCGTCTAACCCAGGACGCGAATGTAGTTTATCGTCTAACCCAGGACGCGGATGTAGTTTATCATCATACTTAGGACGTCTTTTGTGGATCAGTTTTATTTTATATTATTAGGATCTACTTAGAATACTTATCCACGGATATATAAGATCAAAATTTGCCACTTATCTGATTGATGTTTCATCAAGTGACTGCCAATTTTCGCTTTTTTTGTTGGTATATATTATACTTATATAAATTAATTATTATTAATTTATGCGTTATCTACGATACTGTTATTATAGGTTTTAGCTTGATTTTTCCCTTTTTGTTTATGTGCATGTTTATGTTCGAGTTTGCATGTGTGTGTGTGTGTGTGTATATATATATATATATATATATATATATATATACATTGGTGCATGTTTAATTGGATAATATAGACAAGTTGTGTCTATTTATTTTAAGTAAGTTCCTTTCATATTGCCTGATAAGCTGAAAAACATTATCAATGAAAAACGATAGAAAATCACCATATTGATACATGTTTTTAATCCTATCTGTTTTTGTTGCATGAAAAATTTCAAAGCAACGACAAACTCGTGTATACGAGACGCTGAAGCGAAAATTGCATCGCAGCTCGTGACGTCACACATGACCACGCGAGAGTGAAAACGAGAAGTATTAAATATAAAAGAGTTTGTCGTTGCTTTGAAATTTTTCATGGAACAAAAACAGACTATCATTATTATTTTGTCCATGTATTGTTTGATATATTGAAATGTAATTGTCATCCTTGATAATAGCTTATGTAAGCCGAAAGGTTAGATAGGATTAAAACATGTATCAATATCTGTAAGACGTGATAAATTCCGACAGTAATATTTTAAAAAATGCCTATTGATGAAGAAAATATTCTTTCAGTAGAAAAAGAAAATGTAATAAATTGATTGATAGTTACCCTAAGAACAACTAAATGGATTTAATGATCTGTTCGAATGAGAAACGATTTGGTTTAAGAAAAAGACTTTTTGAAACTACAAGAAAAAGATAATTGCCTTAAATTCCGCTCTGTATTTTGAAAGCGGGGCAAAATGTTACGAATCACTAGCGGTGGGAATATCATGATTTGACAAAAGGCGTGCTTCGATCGATTAAAACCCCACCCCATGTCAAGTTCCAACCCACCTTCTCCTGCACAGATTTCGGCTCTCGTTATATATTTAGCAAACGTTTTAACTTAAAATTTTACGGTTTGGTGCGTCGCTAACAGATCAGCCGGGCGTATTTTCGTGGAATGCTGAAATATGTTTGGATTGGAGGCACGTATTTAGTTCGAAGGTTAAACAAGGTCAAAATTATACATAAATTTAAAAAAAAAACAAAAAAAACATCGATTTTTTTCGGGATGAGGTTTTTGCATTAATTCGAACCCACAACGCTGGCATCGCCCTGTTACGGCATCTTAAAGTTTTAAAACGAGAAGAGTATTGTCGAAGTTTTTATTTATTTTATTTGAAAACAGTCGATATACTACTGCGACGTATAATTAGAAAAAGTTATATAACTTCAGATTTGTTCTTTTTTAATCACACAAAAATATAGCAAAAATGTTATAAAGAAAACGATGTTATTCCTAAATGAGTCACTAGTAAAAAAAAAAAAATCTAAATGGAGACTCAACAAGTACCACGATGAGTACTTAGATTGAAACCTTGTGATTTAAACACCGAAAATGATACTGTCGAGAAAACAGAGGTAGACAATTTTTTAACCTTGCAAGTTAAACGCCGCGTTCCTCAACAATAGCATCGGTGTTCTCATACTTCAAAATCACCGGTTAACTTCCTTGTCTAGGCAAAGCTCTTTTTATACCATTCTGGAATTCAAACAAGCCAGTTACTCACTATAGCATTCTATAGCAATGTCCTGAAATCTTCTTTCACGCGTCAAATCCTTTCATTATATAGTCGATCAAGAATTTCCTCAACTTCCAGTCATTTGCTGCACGACGTAATCTTTGGCACTTTAAAATTCGTCTCCGCCCTTCACACACACATATTCGTGAAGTAGTTTAATAACTATTTCTTCTCGCTCCTCCTGGCTTCAATATGTCTTTTGAGATGAAATTCTCCCAACCTTATTTTGTTAATATGTGTCTCAGAAATTTAATGATCAGAAGAGTATCCTCTATCCTCTCGGGAAGCTGTTTCACAAAGTAGCGATTCATGGGGAGAGAACTTCCTCTCTACTAATAAAATATGAAGGGATTGGGATTATTCGACCCTGTGTACATGGCATGTTGAGTTCTAGCTGTAAAAATCTGAACTTTGTTCGGGATCTGCTATATTTAGTATTTTTTCACACCGATGAGAACGGATGAGCGATCAATATTTATTCATTTTTTTTTGTTGGTTTACGGCCTCATCACGTTGGAACTCCGGTTCCCGTACGATCACCGAAGCAATGGGTAACCACTTGGATGTTCGGATGGTTTAATGGATAATGTTTTAGAATTGAGGATGCACGGTGGAGTAATGGATAGCGGCTTGGATTGAAGAATCAGAGAGCTGAGTTCGAATTCCTGTCGAATCCATTACATTCACTTACGTGCTAATACCCTTGGGAAATGTATGAATCCTCTTCACCCCCACCCCCCGGCGAGGCATTTAAATACCAGGTTGTAATCTGGCGCGGGATAGTCTTCCTTAGATGAGGGTGAATGGAGTCTCTCTGAGCCTTGGTTGGCAATCCATTTAGTGATGGTGTCACGATAAAAACACTCTTGATAGCCCTAGCGAAGCATAAAGAATTCAGCTATTGACAAGATTATGAACTACACCAATCAAAGAATTGAAGATCGCGACTGGAAAGGTGTAGTGAGTTCAATCTCGGCTGAGGCCGCAAAAAAGAAAAAAAGATTAGAATTGTTAATCGGAGATAAGTGTTCCAATTACATTTGTGTTCGTTATATTCACTTACGCGCAAATATCCTTACGAAAGGTGTGAATCCACTTCTTCTCTCCCCATATATGGGTTAATTAGTAAGACGTGTGTTTCTAAACCATTGTATTCTCCACACACAACAAAAAATATTCTCATATTTTAAAAATATTTTCTGGCTTTAAATAACTTGCAATCTTTGATAAGCTGTAAATATATATTTTTTCTTTATCTTTTCTCATCAGAAAAAAAATAGAAGATATTCAGCTGCCATAATACGAATAAAGAAGAAAATCCCGGACAGTTTCCAATCAGCATTCATCATTTCAATCTCAACAGGATCTAGCTAATTAAAAAGTGGTCTTTTACCATATTTAGTACGTTTTAATGCGAGCAGTTGATTGACTAATACTAGTGTCTGGACAAACCTTTTCTTGGTACCGTTACATTGAAGAAATATCTTGTTTGAACGAGGCATCAAGAAGGAAAATAGTTTGTATTTTCAGAAGAATGAAACCAATAGTTGATTGTCCTGAATTAAAAATGCAACAGAGTAATACATCTCAAAGATGGGATGGAAAGGTTTTCCCCGACATGCAATATATCCTCCAGATCTATCACTTTCTGATTATTCCACGTTCTGTGATTTCAGAAATTTAAAAATGGTGACGAATTCCTCGAAACAGCACTTTTTTTTTCCAAGTTGACACAAAACCATAGCAAAATGGAGAAATGCTTCAATGACTGAATAATGATATTCTAAATGGATATGAATTAAATATTTTTGTCAAAAAATGCTGAAGACTTTTGTCTCAACCTTAATGAAATGACACGTCCTTGTCAAAAGGAATTATACAGCAAAGACAACGATGTAACGAGAGCAAGAAAAAGAAATATTTATTTTCCCAATTACATTTCTGTCGTTACGGGCATTGTCACATTCGTTATATAACAAACAAAACGGAATAGCTGAAGTGAAAAAGAACAATAAAAAATACTTGATTCTCAGAGAGGTTTATAATGTGACGTCATACACAAAATTAGATATATACATTATTCGAACTATTGTCCTCATCTTTGTCGCCATATTTATTACACTTTATTATTGTACGCTTCAGCCTTCTTCAGATGGTTGGAATGTCGAACTGAACCATTGATAGTTCCACATGCCATGTTTAATGGATGTCAGTTATCAGTTATCTCCTGTTAATTCCCCTCTGAAAGTTCTCCACTGCCTTAACCAGGTATTGAACTCACACTCTTTGGGTCCTGTCACTGGATCTAACTAACGCCTTTATCCACTGTGCCTTGAGGACATCAGGGTATTATAAACCTAATGTTTTCAGCAACCATATTTTACTAGTGCTTATATTGCAATTTTTTGCTCTTATCATTACATGTTTTTACCAGAGCTCATATTGCAATTTTTGTTGTTATTATCCAAAGAGTGTGAGTTCAATACACAGTTAAGAGAGTGGATAACGTTCAGAGGTGAATTAACAGGAGATAACTGATAACTGACATCCATTAATCCTTGGCACATGGAACTAGAACAGTCTACCCCAGTGAGCGAAATAAAGGGTTCAGTTCGACATTCCAACCACCTGAAGAAGGCCGGAGCGTACAACGGCCGAAACGTCGTAATAAATAATGTAAATAGTGTACATAATACCTCATCTCATAAATATAGACAAATACACATATACATGTGTCCCACACTGAGAAATTACAACATATGCAACAACAAACGGTGTGTAAGAAAGGGGAACCCTACTTGTAATATTTTCCAAAGAGAAAACGGGAGTTATGGTGGTTTCTTTACGAACGAGACTAGGCCATGTGTTTTTTCCTGTAAGAACAACTGTTATGGTCTATTGACGTCCTTCTTCTCTTGGCTCTACATCACAACTACCTTCGTTAATCTGTCTCCTCACGTCATTCACCAACCATCATGTGATCCTCGTGACTATCACAGTGAAAGGGAGATAATCGCCATTTTAAACGCAACAACGCTATTAATTAAGCAAAAAGAAAACAACCCGATAAATATCTTAATACAGTATTTCTCATCCTTTTTAAGCAACGGCACACCTGAGAGCAAATTAAAATATCGCGGCACGCTTAGTAAAAATTTTAAGAGAACTTTCATAGGTTCAGGCTCGATTCCTGTCGGAGGACAAATATTTTCTATGAAAATTTCTCGGACATTCAGGCCGGTAAATGTTATTTAATACTGTTTATTAAAAAAGCCTTTTTTTAGCTAATGTGGGATATCCATTGCGCAATTTTTGGGGCAAGGCTAGACGCCTGGAGGAAAATGAAAATAGATTAAGTTCAACCAAAAATGTCGGCGGGAACAGTAATGTTTAGCCGCTACTGACAGAATCAATATGAAATTTGATCGTACAAGATAAGAATTAACTTTTTTTTTTCTATCGATTTTGTAACTCTAAAAAAGAAAATCAAAAAAAAAAAAACACGAATTTTATCAAATACTAAAACAGTGTTTCTCAATCTGTTTAAGCAAACACCTAAGAGCAAATGAAACTATCACGGCACATTTATCAACATTTTTAAAGGATATATATTTAAATGTTATGAAATAGAACTATAGATTTTTAAAAAAAAAATACATACACAAATATGAACTTAGTTTATTTCAATGTTTCTATTCAACTATTTGTGCAGCTTATTTAGTGTGAAACCTGTGCCTGGTGTTTTTTCACGATTTCTTCAATGTTTGGTCAAGTGTAGGATAAGCAGACGATCATTCCTGCTTCAGTTGAGCGTAGTTTTTCGTGCTTCTTATTTTTAATGAAGCCAAATTCGCATAAATAAGAAGTAGAAAATTGTAATAAAACTAATAAAACCTAATGTGGGATATTCCTTTTTTATTGAAATCCAAAATATATCAAAGGGTAGAATGGAATGTTTTAGTTTGAGTCCTCGATCACTAGAAATGGTGGCCTATTATTATTAATTATCATTATTATTATTATTAATTATCATTAATATTATTATTATTATTAATAATTCTTCTTCTTCTTCTTCTTCACATAACTAAAGTCCAATATTAGTATATTACTCTGAAATTGCAATTTTCTGCTTGTTATTTATACTTTTAAAAATTATTAAATAAAAAGCTTATTGCTGCATATTGGAAACTTCGACAATATCACCGAAATATCTCGAAAATAATACGCACCCATCAATAATACGCACCCCAACTAATGATCCAAAAATTAAGAAATATATCTATCCCTATGTATAATATGCATCTATAAATTTTGTCAAGACAAAAAGCAAAAAAAAAAAATAATAATTACGAAGACATTTTGTCGACCTTGACATTGAGAATAAAATCGAAACTAAGCGGCTAAAATAATGTTGAAAAATACCAGCGGTTTTCCTGATAAATATAACATTTAATTTTACCGCCAAAATGTTGTCAAAATGTTCGAGTTATAATGCTAATTTTAAACAAAACGTAATAGAATTATCAGAAAGAATAGGAAACAGAGCTGCAGATAGACAATATGAGTTGAATGAGTCTAACATACGATTATGGAGAAAGAATTTTAAAAAAATGTAAGTCAAGTGCCAAAGTAAAAGGTTGAGGAAGAAAAGCTCAATATCCAGATATGGAACAAAGTTTAGTTGAATTTGTGAAAGAAAGACAATCAAGTGGATATTCCATAAATTCTTCGAAATTGGCTTTTTTATATTTTTATTTTTATATTTTCGCCAAATCAAAAATGCGGTTACTGATAAAAATAATTTTATTGACAAAAAATGTTACAATTATTATTGTTGGATTTAAAATGAAAATTAGGATAATATCTTTCATATCTTAGAACAATAATTACGTATTTATTATTATAAATCATTAATGAAAAAATATTTTTGTTTAAACCTATTTATAATACGCACCCCTACTATCACCTGTAATTTACAATAAAAAAAAATGCGTATTATTTTCGAGAATTTTCAGTCTTTCATTTTTCAATATAACTTTTAAAAAATTTTGAATTAAACAAAGAATCTTGAAAACAATTATATAAAAAAGGAGGTATGTATGTGTATATGTATGTATGCGTGTGTGTGTTTATGTATGTATAGATATATATGTATATATGTGTATGTATATGTATGTGTATATATATATATATATGTATATGAATATATATATATATATATATGTATATATATGCATGGGTATATGTATATGTATGTGTGTACACCTCTATATGTATGTATGTATGTACGTGTAAATGTAAATATGTTGTTGTGTATGTGTGTATACGCATGTGTTTTTGAACATAGAAATATAGGTCCTTGCTAGATTAGATAATCGTTATGTTTGATTTTTTTATATGTTTATATTTGATTTGTAACCTGTAGTCGATATTAATTTTGTCAAATTTTCTTGATTACACAGCGGTTCTTTTATAAATGCCCCCTCGGTTTTAGTTGCCCCCGCCCCATCTCTCTCCCCCACCCCTTTTTTCTTTTCTTTTCTTTTCCTCTCCCTCTCTCATCTTCTGATCTTTAAGATTATATCGTCTATAGTGTGTGTATGTCACCACAAAATGTATCCTTTCCAGTTACATCTTTAATGTATTAGACATCCGACAACATTCATATTTCTCTCACTTAAACCGTCTTTGACTCCCCTCTTTAAAACTTCTCTCTGTTAAATTTTAATCTAATCCCCACTTCATCTTTAGACCTTCCTGTTCTTCTCTCGTCTGTTACCCCTCCCTATAGCTTTCATTTATTCTAACATTCGTCCCACACTCTTATACATACACTCTCCCTAAATTTTATTTTTTATTCCCGGAGTTGTTTTTCTGTTTTCTTTTTGAATTTGTAGGTCTGATGAATTGGATAGTATTTACGATTCAAATGGAATAAATTATGACCATGGAATATTAGTGTTTAAGCCTTTTTATTATATCCTTACTCTGTCCTGGACATTGAGTTCTATCTGGATTCTATCCTCTTGGAATTATTTTTTTTATACAAATATATATGTATGTATGTATGTATGTATGTATGTATATTTATATATTTTAGATATATGATTGCATATGTATGTGTATATTTACCACTAATATTATCTATATATATTTATATGTATGTATTACGTGACAATATTTCGCGGCACACATAAGAGGATCGCATACTTACCTGGCACAGTTGCGTCTCTGTCTTCGGGTAAAGTACGACTCAGTTGCGGCTCCGTCGGAGGATAGAGCCGCAACTGAGGAAAATCACACTGTGAGGTGCCCAGCACTGGGGTAAAGATGCACAAGGTTTCACCCTCTCATTGCACTAGAGAGAGGGATCGGTGCTCACACCGAGGCCAGCGCAACCGACGGTTGCGGACACTGGGGAATTTTTGTCCTTAGCCCGAGTTTACACGCTTGGGTTCCCCACGTTAAAACCAACCTTGTGCCACAACCTGACTCCGTGTGTTTGTGTTTTGGGGGAGGGGGCAAGTAAATCGCCTTACCTGGACAGGTGCTATCACAACTATGACTAGCTTAGACGAGCTCTGATTAGCTGGGCTAAGCTTAGATCAGCGGCCCGAGTAGAAATACTCGGGTTCCCGCGTTAAAAACCGACCTTGTGTCATAACATGACTCAGTAGGTAATGGGGGGGGGTCAATGTAAATCGCCTTACTTGGCACAAGTGGTAGCACAGCTATGATTAGCTTAGATGAGATCTGACTGGCTTGGACAAGCTTAGACCAGCGGCCCGAGTGGAAAAACTGGGGTGGGGGGCAAGTAAATCACCTTACTTGGCACAGGTGGTATCACAACTATGATTAGCTTAGACAAGCTCTGACTGGCTTGGACAAGCTTAGACCAGTGGCCAGAGTGGAAACACTGGGGGGTGGTCAAGTAAATCACCTTACTTGGCATAGATGGTATCACAGCTATGACTAGCTTAGATGAGCTCTGACTAGCTTGAACAAGCTTAGACCAGCGGCCCGAGTGGAATCACTCGAGTCCCCATGTTAAAAACCGACCTTGTGTCACAACCTAGCTCAGTGGTCGAGTTAAGTAAATCGCCTTAAGAACATCGCGCTGAACACTCGTGTACGGCGGTTGAAAATCCCTGCCTTAACAGAGTCGTTTGCCATGTTAATTGACACACTTATTGGCTAGCCTATCTTTTTTTCCCATCATCTTTACTTGAATATAAATACTTTTATTTACTTAGCCACAATCTCTTACTTATCCCAATACGTTTACCGACCGAAAATGTTGTATTAAGTGGAATTTTAGTCGAACTAAGCAGAGATTAACGAGAGATCGATAACGTTGGCCGCTAATTTTTCTCGGCGCTCTCTTGTTTTCCGTGTGATTTCGCCTCCCTAGCGATCATCGATTCCCGCTTGGTTGCACATCTCTGTAGCCGACATTTCCGCTTCACTGAATCGCTGGTGCTTATTAGGACACCGTAGCAGTCCTTGCCACCGCTGCTGACATTGTTTCAGTGCAGAATTTCCTGTTGGACAACAGATGCTGTTAAAGCCTCTTCGCTGCTCCTATTCAATTAGGCCGACATTACAAAACTAAGTAATGCTGGCCTATTTGTAATAACCCCTATTTCTCTACAAAACTATTTAAGTAGAGAAATAGGGGTTATTACAAATACATTATGCTACATAAATACGACACAGACCGACCTCTTTTTTCCGACACACCGAGGTCCGGTAACTCCATTTTTTTTAATGGTGTTTTCAGTCATCTGGCAGTGATCTGGTCCCGGCAGCGCAGGATCGAACTGTACTTTGAAAAAGCAGAAGTGAATTTAAACGATTTCAAGAAATATGTATAATATCCAGAGAGAAAAAAATGTACGAATTTCAGGTTCAAGTCTTGCTTTAAACAATCAGATACAAATAGAAACATTGGGGTTATGACTTCAAATCATATTTGAACTCACTTTTACTTTCATACTTGTGCAGGAAAAAAAATTTAGATTTTAAGAATTTTTTGGAGATAACAATGACTTACTGACAGAAATCCTACTATTTATTTTAATGAGGTAGAGTCATAACTTTCTTAAGGGTATTTTCACGTAATGGAATATATCGAACCTGACTGGGATTGGAAATTTGCCCTCCTCCGATGCGCTATTCATTACACCTCCGCACATTCTAGCTTAGAGACCCTGATATTCGCAAGCGGTCACCCATTTAGGTACTGACCAGGCTCGGTGTTGCTTAACTTCAGTTTCCCAAACGAAGAGTTTTGTCTAATAACACAGACCACATCACTTCATCACTATTAACGGCAGCCAAAACAAAACATGCGCAACACATATAGCGAGAAGAGAAAATGATGTAACCGCAAGTTCTATGCTAGCTGTATCTTCTCCCGCTCTTCTCGTTTTTGGGGTCCGCTTCCGTCTTCTTGCTTCAATGTCAACTTTTAGTTTAAAAAAAAGTAAATGCAATTTCAATCGTTACCTTCTGTCTTCTTAGGATTATGCCTTTATGAATTTAAGTACAGTACTTGGTTGGCGACAGGGTCCCATTATTTTATATTTGAAATGACTATGTGTAAGCGTACATTCTATGCCGACAGTTTCTTCTATAGCACTTTTCGCCTGTGGATCTCTCTTCCGACATCGTGCTTCCCAGTCAAGTTTGATCTTCAAAAATTTAAATGCAATGTCTATCGTTATCTTCTATCTTAATTCTTTTACTTTTATTCCTTTTAGTCTGATTTGAGCACTGAGTCTTACGGCAATGGTTTCCGGCGCCCGTATCAATCAATGAAGTGAACGTTTCGATAGAACACGAGAAGAAATGTATTTATTGTGTCACAACCTGACTCAGTGGTCGAGTTAAGTAAATGGCATTAAGATAATTAAAAGTCCTACCAGGCTGCCACAATCTTAACAACATAAGATTTGCAGATTGATCTTGAGGTATCGTCTTCGCTCTAATAAAATTCTCACGAGGTTTTACAGTCGATAGTGTCATGACGATGAAACAAATTACGAACCTTTGACCACAGCAAATTAATCAGTATAGCTGCAATGATGTAATCGAGCAAAAAGCTTGAACAACTCTTTCATATCCGCATCAAAACAATATTCCATCTTTAAAGCTTTGCATGAATTCAAGACCATTGATAATCCCTTTCTTTTTAAATGCAGTGCATTCTTTATTAAAACCATTAGCAATGCATTTCCATCATACATATAACAACGATATGCTCAGAATATTAGCTGAAAGAGAAATACAAATTCATAATGACATGTAACTGTGTTTTATAGATGATGCAAAGCTGTTAGATAAGGTACGCCACACATATCTGTTAGGACACCTCAGCAACCTTGACATATTTGGGAAGGATATTAGAAGGATCAAGAACCTATACTGGCAGTAAACTACATGCATAGAAAATGAGTTCAGCAGATATACAAAAATAGAAAAAGGTGAAAGACAAGGATGTGTCTTCTCACCGGACTTATTCAGCCTCTACAATGAGGTGATTCTGAGAGCATTAGAAACCCTACCAGGATTTATTATTAGCGGCCACAGTCTTAACAACATAAGATATGCTGATGACACAGTGTTGATAGCAGACACGGAAAGAAAACCATAAGAAATCCAACGGAATGTTGTGAAGGAAAGCGGGAAGTAAGGACTAAATATAAACTGTAAAGAGACTGAATGTATTAGTGTTGGCAAAAGGATGAACACACAGTCAATGTATTTCTATAATAAAACCATAATCAATGTATTTCTATAATAAAACCATAATTAATGTATTTACATTATGCAAATAATAGACCAATGCAATCAGTGACGCAAGTCTAAATTTCTGGCCATCGACACTGGCTTTCTTACTGATGTTCAATGTATTTCTATAGTAAAATCAAAAGCAATGCATTTATATTATACGTATAATAACCCAAATCTCTCTGCCACCCTAGCCATAAATTCTGATTATTGGCAGTTCCATTCTTCCTGGGTATTTTTTATGTATTTCCAAAGTACAATGTATACATTATGTTAAAAATAGTGTCAAAACAATTAAGCCGATGTTAACTTCTACCCCCGGCGTTTTCAGACACAGACGAATAAACACGTTTAAAATTTAACGTTAAAAAAACAGCCCCAGGCGTATTTATACGTCGATGTTAATCCAGTTTATGACCTTCTTAGCTTGAAAAGAGTTCAATATTAGAGTGAGATATATTAGCCACGGCTCGGGTACTTCAATGTGTCTCAGTTTCTAAAATACTATATTAAAAACAAATAAAAAATTCGTCTAACATTGAAACGTTTTTCCCGAAATAATTAGCGGGTAAGGGGTTAAGCAATACATTACTGTTTGAGAATGTGCGGGTGGTGTAATAGATACTCGGCTCTGAATTGGAAATTGGAGAGCCGAGTTCTAATTCCAGTTGGGTTTGTTATTTTCACTTACGCGCAAATAACCTTGGAAAAGATAGTAATCTACCTCTTCTCCTCACACAATTAGTAGGACTTTTATCAGTAAATCATGATTATCTCCATGAAGACTCCTGGTGTCAAATAACCTGCATAAGATTGATTAGATGAAAGGAAAACAAATCAAGCAATAAGTTTGTTCCATCCAATGCTAAGACTACTATGAAGAGATCGTCAAATTAATTCAATTTCTTTTCTTTCAACATACTGTCAGTTTTAGATCCACTGGAGTGACAGGATGTAATTTCTATTCTTTTCTCAGATTAGGTCATTTGCAGTGGTGTGCAGTAATATGAATGTATTTTTGGGGCGTATGATGATATTTGTTTGGCCTTGAAAAAAGTTACATCATCTGTGATTTTCATCAAATTTTCATCACGCCCAGACACTATTGTCTCGACTGTCGGTTAGTTGTCCTACGGCCATTGTCTGCGATGGAAAAGAAGCATACGAAAATTATAACACGGCACGATCACACTGGTAAGCCTCACCAGTGAGCAAATCAGAATACTATAGATTGGCTCGGGAACTCTCCTGATTTAAATCCAATCGAGAATCTGTGGTCAATCTCCAAGGGAAGACTTTGTGGAATGGACATACGAAGTACTAACATGTTTTTTCCGATATTAAAGAAACTATTATTCTAAGGGGGTCACCCATCTAGGTTCTTGACCAGATTCTATCTTGCTTAACTCCGATGATCGTAGGTGAACCACTGTTTCAACGTGATGTCCTCGTAAGCCTTCAACGCCTGCCTAATTTGTGTTTTATTATCTATCCAGAGGGTATTTGCAATCTTGCTATTACAAATAAGAGTTTGTTTTTTTTAAGCTGGATGAAAATTTCTGAAAATGTTTTCTTGTGTATAATATGACCAATCTTTCTACCTTTAAATTTATGTTCAAGATTTTTCGTTTTATACGAACAAAAATTCGGTATTAAAAGCAGGTAATGTCAAAAGTTTCAGTTAAATATAGATATTGGATTAATATCAAGAGTCTTTTCGTTACAATTAGCAAAGACATAAAAGTATAAACCTACAACCAGATGGGAGGGGAAATCGAGTAAATGATTTGGGTGTGGGAGTTAAAACAAGTTAATCTCTCTCAAACGTCACCCATTCGACCAAACAAGTTCTGAGTTATGTGTGCATTGAAGTGTAAAATCTTGTGCAGCTGATTTACAACCTTTTGTGGTGGGTGGAACAGAAGCGGTCTTCTTTGTGTGCAGTGGGCGTAAAACTATTTAAGCCCTTAAAAACCAGATATAAGTAGATAAATGCTAACCAGGTTTAACTGATTTGAAGACGACAGACGTGAAGCACATTGCAAAAGACGACAGGAATTTAACCAAGTATAGATCCCAAAGGATGTGCGGTGTGGTGTAATGTGTAACGAGGCGGAATGAAAACACGGACAGCCAAGTTCGAATTCAAGTCGAGTTCATTAGATTCCCGTTATGCTCAAATACCCTTACAGAAGGTATGAATCCATTTCTTCTCCCCCACCCCGGCTCTATGGTTTGAATAGCAAGCTGGATCTATGGGTTGGATAGCAGGCTTGATCCTATAACTTTTGTTGGCAACCAGCCTACCGATGAAAAAAACGGTAGCCTACTGCGGGAATATCTTCTGCCTAATCAGTCATGAAACGAATGAGACTTCATCGCTCATGCGATTTTGTTCAAAATAGTCGAGAATTTGGAATGCCTTCGTTAGAGAGACTATTGAAGGAACAGAAGACGGTAGTTTCGGCAGAGGAAACAAAGAGCTTTATTAAATACGCATACATATAACAGAAATACTTGAATAAATACAAAAATCCTACTAAAATCCTACTCTAATGTCGCTACTTGCTATATTTATAAGTAGGACCAGTCTATTGTCATAGTAGAAGGGAAGAGTATTCCGACACTACAACAGTATCACGTATGGCATTTATCTTCCTAATAGGTCAGTTTTTTTCTTGTGGAAAAGAATTAGCTAAATATCTTAATAAGGTTTCCGAAATGATAAGATGGGAATTTTTCCTGGCGACGTTTAATATACAAAGCAATGTCTTATTTTTTCCGGTGATTCGCTTTTAAATATGGTATAGAAACCGTATAAATAAACGATTGTTGGTAAGAGAAATAAACTGCGAGTTGTAAATTGGAGATGTCAAAATCAAACAAGTGAAGAAATGTAAATATCTGGGGAGTGTTTTAACAGATAAAAATAATGTGACACCAAAAATCGTAAGAGCATCGGAAGAGTGAAAGATGCCTTCCAAAAGCTAAGCAAAGTATTAAGAAACAGAATAAATAATTTTGTTAAAAATAATGAAAAGAGTGCTGAGCTGCGATATAATATCTATTTATAAGGCAGTGAATGTTTGACATTTTCCTCATAGATGAAAAGAAGAGGACGCAACATCGTGTGTACAAATATCTCAGTTGTTCATATTCGTTATAAAAACGAGACTAAACTACTTGCATTATTTAGATTATTCGGACTGTTATCCTTGTCTCCATTGCCATATTCACAGCGTTTCGGCCTCTAAATCTCTGAGATGAGGTATTATGATTACTTGCATTATTTACATTATTCTAAGAATTATTTTAATAATAATGATTTAGTGATGCAATTCTTAATAATTAACCCATAGTTGGGGAGATAAGAGATGGATCCATACCTAATCAGAATTTGATAAACAAGCAAATATAAACAATTCCCCACTCGAAGTTCTCCGCGGCCTAACCAGGTATTGAACTCACACTCTTTGGATCCTGTCACTGGATCTAACTAACGACTTTATCTACTGTGCCATGTGACTTAACAGGAGATAACTGATAACTGACATCTACTAGACATGGCACGTGGAACTAGAACAGTCTACCACAGCGAGCAAAATAAAGGGTTCAGGTTGACATTCCCACTACCTGAAGAAGGTCAGTATGTACAACGGCCGTAACGTTGTGATAAATATGGCAACAAAGATGAGCATGATAGTCTAAGTAATGTAAATAGTGTACATAATACCTCATCTCAGAAATATAGACAGATGCTGAGATTGTCTAGTATTTAAATATTTAGGAAGGGTTCTAACAGAGGATGGAATTGTGACACTGAAAGAGACAGTTGAAATTTCTTGGACACATAATGAGGAAGGAAGGCTTGGAAAATCTGATACACACAGTGAAAATTAAGGGAAAGAGGGACAGATGAAAACAGCGCATAAAATACTTGATGAGCTTAAATAAATCGATGGCGGAACAGGAAAGAAAATTGTGGAGAGCCATGATCCTCTACAGTTTGAGGGGAAACGGCACATAAAGAAAATATGACGTAACAATTCAGTATTTTTCCTTCGTTTCCAACGAAATTTTACTGTTTCTTAATACATTGCTTTGCTGTTGAAAGGCATCTTTCTTTATCCCAATACTCCTTTGGATTCAAGTATTGCACTTTCTGTCCTTGGCTATTGCATTTTGTTGTACTTGCTCGATTTTAGTATCTCCCATTAGTAATTTGCATGTTGGACTCTTCCTTTTGCTGATGGCCATGCATTCAGTCTCTTTGCAGTTTATGTTTAGTCCTTTCTTCCCGCTTTTTTATGTTTATACATTCTTTATATATATACAAATATTTACGTAAATGCTCTGTTTT
>CAHIKZ030002106.1:55000-57500 GCA_903632075.3 Acanthosepion pharaonis | reverse complement strand
TCTAGATATATTACATTTATTTTAATCTTCTAAATTCACGGATCAATTTCTTTATGTTGCTATTAAACTAATTAAGAAAGGCGCCATAGTTTTTGTCATTCCTTTTATTTTCCAAAGTACTTTCAATCTCATTCAAGATCATTTTCAGTGGTGAATTGCTAAGACAAACTTTAATGTATTTGATAATCGTATTTTTTTTTTTGTAAATGCGCATGAAACGCGCTCTGTCAATAGAAAATTAATGTTATCTAAGGGAGGTTACTTAATTATATTTGTAATTTTTGAAAAAAGTCGAGAATTTAAGTGTTTTAAAGCACTTCTGTTATAATTATAATTTTAAAAAATTACAATTTTAAAACATTGTTGCTATACTCATAATCTTATTTTTTTTTTTGTTAGAAATATTTTTCTTATATAGAAGTCGTGAAGAATTTGAAGTTTTTGTTTTTATTTTCATGGTGGAGTATACGTGTATAGTCAATTAATATTTCTCTAAATCGTGAATATATTAACACTTCACTATAGAGTACCTTTCAGTTCGTTCGGTTTATTTTTACGACTGAGTAATCACGAACTCGCAGCAAGGTGCTTCTGCAATATATTAGGTTACAATTCAATTTCAAATCATCCCATGATCCATGACGTCTTGTAGGTACCATGCTGGGAGTTTCAGTACATCTCTTGACCCAATGTTTGTTGTTTAATGTTGCGTATCACCTCTGTAAATAACATGTGACAGATTGTCCTGGGTCAAATGTTACCAGAAATAGTGAGTAATAAGTGAACTATAAGAAGAGGAGGCTTCGTACTTTCCGCAATCATATTAGAATAGAATGAACACAAGCCAAAATTTGAATTATATTCACGGGGTTGTTTTTCCTATCTTGGCTATTGTTGTTGTATTTTTTTAAAATTGAGCGCTATTTTTTAAAAGAATCTGCCCGTGTTTAAGTGCGTTAAATTTTAGCAGTTTATGTGTTTTTGTTCAGTATAATAGATTTGTGCTATTAGACAGACAGACAGACAGACAGACAGATAAATGTTAACAAATAAAAATGAAATGTTCACTTATCGGTCCTTACAACGAATGTCAAGGAAGGCACAGATAAATAAACATTTAATCTTATTTGATATGGAACACAAATTATAAAGAGTGTTTGCAGTGAAAGCAGAAAAATACCCCGATCGGCTATTTTTTTTCTTTTTTGGCTAATCACAAACTATGTTATTGTGAGATAGATAGATAGATAGATAGATAGATAGATAGATAGATAGATGAACAGTCTGAGATAGATAGATAAATATGAAGTTTGAGATAGATAGATAGATAGATAGATAGATAGATGCATACATACATACATATATATAATCAGTCCAAGATAGATATATATGAACAGACTGAGATAGATAGATAGATAGATAGATAGATAGATAGATATGAACAGGCTGAGATAGATAGATACATATGAAGTTTGAGATAGATAGATAGATAGATAGATAGATAGATAGATAGATAGATAGATAGATGCATACATACATACATATATATAATCAGTCCGAGATAGATATATATGAACAGACTGAGATAGATAAATAAATAGATAGATAGATAGATATGAACAGGCTGAGATAGATACATATGAAGTTTGAGATAGATAGATAGATAGATAGATAGATAGATAGATAGATAGATAGATATGAACAGACTGGGATACAGAGATAGATAGATGGGATGGTGTGAATTATTGAGTAAGCTTATATTTCATACACGTACAAAGGAAGAGCTAAATCATCGCGCGTTCTGACCTCAATGACACGTTTGGACGCATTTGCTGGTGCAGTCACCAGCCATTCCTTCCGTTTCCGGTCTAACAAAAAAGTAGGTGACTCAGCCTTTTACTTGATAAATACTTCAATATGTCATGCTAAATGGAACAAAGAAATCTTCTGATTAATTTCCCTCACTAATATTATTTCAATATTAGGACGAGCGCATCATGTAACTGTATCGCCTCAATCCAAGTTCAAATTCCAGCCGAGTTTGTGGCGTTCATTTCCACCTTATGCCCCCCACCGTTTTGGAAAAGAAGGTTTATTTCTTTTCTCCACCCTCCCTCTACATCTTTGAGTAAAATAGCAGAGTAATCTGGGCTCTCTAGTTTTAGATCGCACTAAGTTTCAAAGAAAGGCAATTTTGATTTTAAAACGATGAAACAGGAAAAGTGAACTTGTTGAGGATTCGGAAAGAGTTGGATGCGTCTAATGGTGATTACGAAGGTACAGCAGGTCGGAAAACTCATTATAATCGTTCTGATAAGAAACGGACTCTAGAATTTGTTGGTGAAGGCCTCAGTCTCAACACAGCGGATGACATCAATTGAGAAGGTAGTGCTATCCTGAGTCAAGAGGGTGGCTACTGAAAGACCCTATACATGGCAACAGTTTTTTTCACCATACCACACAAGCAGGAAAACCAAGTAATGGTCGTCAGACAATTTCT
>CAHIKZ030002106.1:0-50000 GCA_903632075.3 Acanthosepion pharaonis | reverse complement strand
AATGATTTAAATGGCGAGAATACATCTTCGCAAACAATTTCAATAAAGTACACTAACCCCGAACCTGTATATGAATGACCTCCTGCAATGCAACTGGAAATTATATATTTCAATTTAAAAAAAAATGTTAAGCACCTAAAACTTATATATATATATCTATATAAAGGGGGCATGTATATCTGTGTATGCTATTGGCAATTAAATCGGTACCGCAACTCCAATTTCTTGGGGTAAGGTGAGTTGTTAGTAACCATGTAGAAGGAAAAATAACATCAATCCAATGGTGAAAGAACTCTTGGCGTGTCAACGGCCAGGTAACTTGAGGTAGTGCCTCAATAAAATCCACTTGAAGGCGACGGGAAAACATCCCACTATCAATGCTAAGAAAAATCATTACTTTTAATAATCAAATTATGAAAAATAACGGTGTGAAAGCTATAGGAATTACCTCCAGGCCTGGTAAAGAGCGACATGGGCAACGGGTATCACAAGACAGTCATCCAAGTATTGTTCGCAAAAATAATTCTCGGACTTGGAATATCAAAATACAAAAACAATGTGGCCAGTTAGAAAGAAAGACAGGAAATAAGGCAGGAAAAGAACGGGTAAAATGCTGAGATTTTAGGCGTAAGCGAAACGAGGTGGGCAAAGAATGGATATATCGTCAGGCAGAAGCATATATGCGGGCGGAGAGAAAAATGAAAGAGGAGTAGGACTGATGTTAGACGAAGACATGAAGAAAAGTGTTCGACGATACTGTCAACTATCTGAAAAAATTCTTGTCGTTATACTGAAAGGAAAGGCTTTCAAGATATTCATTATAATTGTATATACACTGACACTACATGGTAGACCAGGCATTGAAATTTTTACTTTACTAGACAACGCCAAAGCTCAATGCAAAACATAAGAAACTATAATCATTATGGGTGACCTGAATGCCAAAATAGGCAACGAGGAAGATGGCGAAAATAGTTCGCAAATTCGAACGAGGAATACTTAATGACAAATGAGTCAAATAGTGAACATTGAATGATCTGTTAGAAGCTAGCACCTGGTTTCAAGAAAACCTAAGATCTATATGGACATTGAGAAGTCCAGATGGCGAAACAAAAAAACAAATCGACTATATAACTGTCAATAAGAGACTCAGTAATACAGTCTTACACAGCAAAACGTAACATGCTGACTGTGGGAGCGACCGCCTTCCAGTGACATGCGAACATAGAACGAAACTACGGAAATTGAAGAAGGCCAAGGCAGTAGCCAGATTACAATACGACAGGCACATGAATAATAGCAATATGAAGGAGAAATATATAGACAGTGTTAAAAGCAGATAAAATGAACAAAATGAGAAACATCAGAAATCGAGCTGAGAAAATAAGAAAATCGAATGGATGGCAGATGAAATTCTCAACATGAAAAGGAGGCAAAAAACAATGCCAAGACACGGCACAGAATATACGACTTCACAAAGGAATTAAAAACAAATGCAGGCAGGCTAAAAAGGAATGACTCAACGAAAAATATGCATAAATAGAAAGAATGAGTAGCACATATAAAGCAGAATGCATAAAATATAATAGAATTAACAACGACAAAAGACATGTTTATCGACAGACACTGATATTAAAGAAGAATATTTCAGAGATGGAAGTAATGCATCGGAGAAATCTTCCACGGCAAAAGAGAACAATCTGCAATAAACAGAAATATCATAGGAGCAGAAAATTAAAATCTGGAGTGGAATCGGTACGGACCAAATTGAACAGGAACAACGCAGCAGGACGGAATTGTAACAGAGATACTGGTAGGCTTAGATAATTTCGGCATTGATAAGATTATAAATTAAATATATAATACACAATCTATAATGCATGTAATATATAACAGTGGTGATATACCTGAAGACCTAAGCAGATCTATTTTCACAGCACTACCTAAGAAGCCAAATGCAAACGAATGTGAACTCCATCGGACAATCAGCTTAATAAGCCATATAACAAAACTAAAAAAATGATTTTTAGAGTGCGTAACTGAATCAGACGGAAAATAGGACAAGATCAGTGCGGGTTCGTTAAAAACATTGGAACAAGGAATGCAATATCTATGCTCAGAATGTTATCAGAAAGATCTATACAAATGCAGAAGGACGTGTACCTGTGTTTTATAGATTATGCAAAAAACTTTGTTAAAGTACTGTTAGGTAATCTCGATATATTTGGGAAAGATATTAGAATAATCAAAAGCCTATACTGGGAGCAACCTACCTGCACACAGATAGAAAAGAAGTTCAGTGAATATACAGAAATAGGAAGAGGTTTATTTCAAGAATATGTCCCCTCACCGGACTATACAGGCGATTCTGAGATAATTTGGTTCTACCAGGATTTATTATGGGGGGACACAATCTTAACAAGATATGCAGATGACACAGTGTTGGTAGCAGACACAGAAAGGAACTACAAGAACTCATACAGAAGGAAAGCGAGAAGAAAGGGCTAAACATCAACTGCAAGATGACGGAAAGCATGGTTGTTAGCAAAAGGAACTGCCCAACATACAAATTACAAATACCAAAAAGTTCAACAAGATAAATATCTGGTAAGTGTAAAGAGGACGTAAAGTACGACACGGAAATCCGAAGGCGCATTAGGATACCGAAAAGATGCCTTCCAAAAGCTAAGAAAATTATTAAGAAACAGAAAAATTTCATTAGAAATAAACACTAAAAAATACAAACAAACAATAATGAAGTGTTACGTAATATCAGTTCTCTTACATAGCAGTGAATGCTGGACAATCTCCTCAGAGATAAAGAAAAGACTTGAAGCAACAAATGTGGTTCTACAAAAGGATGCTGAGGATACCATGGATTGAATATGCGAGCAATAGCGTATTTCTAGAGAAAATGAAAACAAAAAGAACAGTTATACTTCCCGTGAGGAGGATAATTGAAATTTCTAGAAAAGTCGGCCTGGAAATTTTCATACTCACACGACCGATTGAAAGCAACAGAAGAGAACAATGCATAACCTGTCTAGCGAGCTTAACAGCTTCAGTAAATGGTCGGCGGAACAAGGTTTAAGAGATGTAACAAATATGCATAATTTATTAAGAGCTACAACGAGCAGGAAATTAGGGAGAGCCATGATTGCCTACGTATTTATTGCAAATATGTAGGTGGATTTAAGTTTAGAAAACAGGAAAAAATAAGAGGGTGTTAAGTCTGGTGAGGAAGAGGGTGGGGTAGCAATTTAGATCCGCATTTGGCCGCTTCAGCCACTTCAACCTGAGTTACTGCATCCTTATCGCGTTGTCCTGGAGCAAGAACACACATGCTCTCAGCTTCCTTCTGTTGTCTTAATTCTCATGCCTCGTACTGTCTATTAGCATTTTTTTCTTCGTTTTCCAGATAGTCTATAAGGATTATGCCTTTAGAATGAAAAAATAAAAAGCAGAAGCTATCATCTTGCCAAGAGACGTGGGTAGAGAACCACTGTCTCTCCACTGTTCACTTTCAGTCTTTGATTCAGGTTCGAAGTGATGAATCCTGGTTTCAACTTGAGTTAATAATCTGCGGCGAGAATTCTCAAGGCCCTCCCGGAAACGAGTCAAAAGTGATCCTCCGGCTTCAGCTCTGGTGTCAGCATTATTGGGATTCATCTTGCAGACAGCTTGCTCATCCCCAAGATCCCAGTTAAAACATTATGGATTGAAGCAGAACGAATGCCTATGGACTTAAGTATCATCTGCTGACGTCAGTCATTCCAAACCATACAGTGAATGTCATCAACGTGTTCATCATTCATTGGTTGAGGTTTTTCGCTCGACCGAAGGGTCATCTTCTGTGCTGTCACTGCCCTCTTGAATACCGAAGCCCACTTCTTCACAATTGCATAGGAAGGGGTGTGTCCTCAGCAAGTGTCTGCACCATGTTCTCGTGGATTTCTTTGGGTGTCATATCTTTCTTTTCCAGATACTTTATGACTGCTCGGGCCACTGTTTCTTCATTTTTAGATTTGTCTCACATATCTCAATATGTATTGGCCTCACCTGTACAGAAAAAAAGATAGAAATCTGAATTAGTTTTTCTAGTTTTATAAGAATTGCTATTGTGTTGCCACAACAAAAAAAATTCCCCTATGGATCTTCTTTTTGGTGAGGCTTAGAACTTTTTGAGCGACCCTTGTATGTAAAGATGGAATACGTAAAAATCAATTGAATGTTCAAATTGCTATCTGCTGGACAGTAAGATGTCTGTCATCCCAAACCTTATTCTATGAATAGTATCAACTTGTTCAATCAAGTTGAGTTTTTTTTTGCCGTATTGATCAAGGGTCATTTTTTTTTAGCTGTCCTTAAAATATATTTATTGAATTCCACCCCCCTACTTCTTCACAGTTGCATAGGAAGAGAAACCCTCAGAAAATATCTGTACAATGTCCTCATCGATTTCCTTGGGTGTTATAACTTTCTTTTAAAGACACTTTATGACTGCTCGGAACTCTGTTTTGTCCATTTTTTAGATTTGCCGCACATTTGTATTGGTCTCACCTGTACAGAAATCTAGTTTTATAAGAATTGGTAGTGTTTTGCCACAACAAAAATGTTCAGCTACGGCTCTTCTTTTTGGTGAGGCTTAGAACTTCTTGAACGACCCTCGTAGGATGACTTATCTGATCCTCTTTCTCAAGAATTTGCTTATTCAATTCACGGATAATAAAGTAATCAGCAGATCATGATTGCTTACGTTCCGAAGGGACATGGCATTAAAAATATAGATGGTTAGTTTCATTTGCCTTACGGATTTCCCATTCTTCTGGCACCTTCCCATGTTTCTACGGGACTGCCACCAAGTGTTCGACTAAGAATGGGAAGAAACACCAATTTCGCAACCCACATTTTTTCCAGTTTTCTGGTAATGTCCAGATATACAGGGTGTCCATAAAGTTCGTGTGCACGTTAAAAAATTTAACTTTATTTGTATTTGCGATAAAAATAATCTGTAAAAACATGTTATAAAGTTTAATGTACCTAGTTTTAAGTATAGCTAAAATAACTAATGTGATTTCAGGCATTACTGTAAATCAGTTGGCAAATGTTTTCCGTGAACTGCAAAATCGTATTACCCTTTGAATTACTAATGATGGAGGACATGTGGAAACTTAAATAAAATTTCAATAAAACCTTAAAACATATAGATTTACTTCTTTCTAATCCTTTTTACAATTTATTTCTATCGCAAATACAAATAATGTCAGAATTCTTGGGAACCATCTTGCAGACTGCTTTCTCATCCACAGGATCTCAGTTAAAACAGTATGGAACAAACCAGAACGAATTCCTATGAACTTAGCTATCTGCTGGACAGTAAGATGTCTGTCATCCCAAACCATACGATGAATAGTATCAACTTGTTCATCAGTGGTTGAGTTTTTTGGCCGAACTGATCAAGGGTCATCTTTTGTGCTGTCCTTGCCCTGCTTGAATTCTACAGCCTACTTCTTCACAGTTGCACAGGAAGAGAAACCCTCAGAAAATGTCTGTACAATGTCCTCATCGATTTCCTTGGGTGTAATAACTTTCTTTTAAAAACACTTTATGACTGCTCGGAGCTCTGTTTTGTCCATTTTTTAGATTTGCCGCACATTTGTATTGGTCTCACCTGTACAGAAATTAAGATAGAAATCTAAATTAGTGTTTCTAGTTTTATAAAAAAAATGGTACTGTGTTGTCACAACAAAAAATTTTCAGCTATGGCTCTTCTTTTTGGTGAGACTTAGAACTTTTTGAACGACCCTCATATTTAACGATGTAATACGTGAAAATCAGTTGAATGTTCAAAGGATTTAGTTTCGTGTTGACGTTTCAACATTTTACCTGAGCATTATTAAACTATAACATGATAATGCTCACATAGAAATAGCGAATGTCAACATCACAATCATATAACATATCAAGCTATTAGAGAGGAAATACAAGGTATTCCCAGAACATATTCTGTCATTTAATCCAAGCTAAAAAATACAAAAGTAAAAAACACTACCAAAGGCAATATCACCTAAGTTCATTTCTTATTACTTCAATTAGGATCTCGCATACTAACCCTAAACCAACATAGCATAAAATTTCAAAAGGGTTTTTAAATTCATCTTTCGAGGTCTCTATCAGCTGCTTCGTCAAGTTCTTCTTAATCTCGTCCACGTCGTTTCAAAGGCATTTTTAGCTTTGGAGGAAGATGGAGATGGCCGAATCCGAACTGTTGCGGAGAGTGCTGACAAACAGCTATATAGTGCCAAAAATTTCTTCACGAGACGCAGAGTATATAGTATAAACATGACCTCTACTCAAACCTGCATCCAGTAAATATAACGTTTACAGTAATAAGATACAATATTGGATTAAAAATTGCTTTAAATGTACTGAAGAAAGATTGTTTACAGTGTCAAGCAGAACAATGGTGTTCACGTTTCACAAGGCTCAAGAGCGACTCGAGATCGAACTTTACAGATTAAGAGGAACAGTTTATAGGGACATGTGGGGAAGATAACGGCTAACCCTAGACTTGAACAGCGTAAGATTGGCGTGATACCGAAAGCATTCTCTTGGGAGTTGGTTCCACAAAGCAGCAGTTCGTGGGAAGAAGCTGCACAAGTGAGATTTACATCTCACCAGCGGGTTTCGCTACAATTTGCGTGACAGGGTGGGTCTTAGCCGTGAAAGTTATAACCTGATGAATCTAAAGAAAACTAAAATGAAATATTGGGTTGGTGCATTATTATCAGGCGTTTTTGTAGCTGAGTTATACTTATTATAAAGCCCAGGTTGTGTGTGTGTGTGTGTGTGTGTGTGTGTGTGTGTGTGTGTGTGTGTGTGTACGTTTATATATTGGATTGGATTTCCTACAGTTT
The DNA here is from genome assembly GCA_903632075.3 of Acanthosepion pharaonis. NCBI lineage: Eukaryota > Metazoa > Mollusca > Cephalopoda > Sepiida > Sepiidae > Acanthosepion > Acanthosepion pharaonis. The sequence goes on along the minus strand of CAHIKZ030002106.1, from coordinate 43,083 downwards.
TCAACCGATTTCAAGAAAACTTCACAAGACTACGTAAAATTACCTTGTGGTGGTTCTGACAGCGCCAAAAATTGGAAAAACAATTGTTTTTGCACGGAATCAATTTTAAAACACTATTAAGAGGCATCTCTGTTTCGAGAATGAAAGAGGAACAACTCATATCGAGTTATACTTATTATAAAAACCCAGGTTGTGTGTGTGTGTGTGTGTGTGTGTGTGTGTGTGTGTGTGTGTGTGTGTGTGTTCGTTTATATATGGGATCGGATTTCCTTTTTTTCAACCGATTTCAACAAAACTTCATTTTTTTTTTGGGCAGGTAGTGTTTCTTATTGTCTTGCACACTTTTTTCTTTATTTTTACATTCAGAATGCTTTAAAATTCCATTTACAAGGCAATTGTTTATAATAAAATTCTATTCAATCGGTAGACTCATAACGATTGAAAACAATGTTTTTGTTTGAGTTTGGGTTTGACCAATTCGTAAAAAAAAAAAATACTAATTAAGACATGCGTGTCCGTCAACCTTAAACAATAATCTTTGTCAATCAGTCTTTATGATGGTCGATACTTGATCTATCTCTTACTGCTACATCCCCGGGCAACGCCGGGCTCTACTGCTAGTTTGTTAATAAAAATTGCTGTTTTGTTTACTGTTTTTAATTAAAATATTAATTTATTTTCAGGTTATAAAAAAAAAACGTGTCGATAATCATACGCTCCGGAATAATCATTTAAAAATGTTATGTTATTTTTGAATTGTTAAGTTTCTTTTTTCATAATAAATATTATTTAAAAAAAAAACAAAAAAAAAACGCTTGATAGTTATGCACCAACCCAATAGTTTGTTTGAAGATACAAAATTTCACTCAAAAAATTTAACTCTGAATGCGTCTTTTTAGCAGATAGGGCCTGTCAGAGTAATGGCCTCCTAGATTCTCTACCGTTTTAGATCAAGGCTGGCCAAGCCGTCTTCAAGATATTCATTATTCGAAGATTCGTACAGAACTCGAGTTAGAGAAGTTATTGCGAAAAAGGAAAAAGAGGAGATAGTAAGAGTGGTAGTGGGAGTAAAAGACGAGAAGAAATAACAAGAAGCTGAACAAAAGAAGGATTTATTAAACAGGGTGTTATTGATTATTGCGTAAGTGTTTGTTCTCTTGACAATGATTTCCAGACTGAAGTGCCACCGAGTAACACTACAGCTGACGATGAAATTATTACACACCATAAATCAGTGTTGAGATTAGTATGGAGTTTTATTACGTAGTTCTGCTCTGTATTCTGAAAAGCTTCTGCCTGAAGCGTCGGATTTGTGCGTGAATAGATTGATTGTTGTTATTGTATATAAAATTCAACATCTAAAGTGCATTTGTGTATTTGAAATGAAAGCCGTACGCTACTGGTTTCGAGAAGGAAAACCGTTCAATAAAATGCCCGCTAAGTCAAAAATCTAAAAAAACAAAATTTCCAATTGCTAAATACATAATCAAATCTTGAGTCCTGTAACCAATTAGACGGGTATGATCACTAGAGCCATAAGAGCAATAGAGCATCTAGAGAAAGTTAGCATATACCCTCATACCCTCGGTCATGGCGACTTGTGACTTCGTGAACGTATAAACAGCTGAACAGTTTCGTCTTCCCAGTTTTACACACAAATCCTGCAATTTTCCTGATCTGAAGAACTCTTCCTTTATTGGTGAAGATCTTCCTTCATCACAACATAAGTTGTATTTATTTACTATTTCTCTAAGTGAAAAATAATTTCTGTTTTATTTTAGCAACTTTTCTTTTCACAGAAGTAAAGTGCAATGACATCTTAATCAATTAATTATATATTCCACATTATTTGCAACGGCATGTTAACAGTGTTCTCGACAGAGAGCTCTTGTGTAAAATTCCGCAGATTTTGATGTGATAAGGTTTTTGACGAACTCTTGTATCTTGGTTGCATGAGAAAAACTCCCCCACACCAGTATATGAAAACGTTTTACAGGTTTCAAAACACGTGGGAATTGTTTGTTGCAATGTCTGGTAAATATCGCTGATGAGGTAGATCAAGCCAGCCGAGTTCCTACGTTATTTTTTTTTGTTTTTATTTTCTTGCTGTATGGGGGGGCCTTTCGTTGTCACGGAGAAAAAAGCATTTTTTAAAACCACTGCGTACGCTACACTGCTGTGAAAAAAACAAAAAAAAACAAAAAAAAAAAAAAAAAAAAAAAACTAAAGCATCTTAGTGTAGTTCAAATCTATTCTTATCTGCCACGTATTATTATTAGCTAGGGTGATGCATTCGTAAATTACAATTGGTTTCCAAAAATGAAAATTCTTAATGATTCTTCAAATGTAACCTTATTCTGCAATCCTACTGTCAAATCGAGAACCTTAGAAACTCCGTACAAGGATTACCGCCGTTATTCAGGTGAAGTGAAGGAGCTACAAGTGTAGATTCAATTCACTCATCGTGAACTCCGAGATTGGATGGTACATTACTTCTCTATAGCTGGTGGTTTTATCAATAACAGACTGTGATAGTCAGAAAAGAGGAAACATAGATAGATAGATAGATAGATAGATAGATAGATAGATAGATAGATAGATAGATCTTCGATGTCTAATGAAGGCAACGAGCCACTTATCTGACGAACTTTTGTGAATGGATAGCGGCACGTTTAGGTTTTAGCAACCCAAAAAAAACCTGCTAAGAGCCATCGAAAGATGCGGAGAGCCATGATTAGTTATTTCCTGACGGGTCATGAAGATACTCAGTTGTAGAACGTACACTATAAGGTATTAATTTTATATATATATATATATATATATATATATATATATATATATATGTATTAATTATTTATATACAGGGTGCGATGAATAAATTGTCGTTTAATTACGCAAAAATGAAAATAACACTGATATCTTATTTTACACATGAATAACTCTAAATACTAAAGAGTATATTTATTCAATAAAATCGCTATTGGCTTCAACCACGGCCTCCAAACGACTTCGGAATCTACTACAACTCTTCTGCACGGTATCCTTATTTAAGTTGATGATTGGTATCATAATCCTTGCCTTCAGTTATTATTTAGTGTTACAAAGAGTAGGTGTCTCGCTTAACTGCGCCCTACACAGGAGGTGCAGTCTTGGGATTTAGGTAACCAGATGTAAAGAGGTGATGTGGTCGCAAAAATTGTCTGACAACCATGACTGGGTTCTTCTTCTTGTGTGGCACCTTGCAGAGTCCTGTTACCAGCAGCCACCCTCTTAGCCCAGGGTAGCAGTCAAGACACTTGATGTAGGTTTCTGTGCTGAGTCTGAGGCCCTGTCGGAAGATGAATGGAGGCATAACGTCACCATCACTAGTGATCATTCCAAACACATTCGTAATCACCATTAGACTCATCAAACTCTTTCCGAATTCTCTGCACTGTCCTCAGATTGACAACCAAACACTCTGAAATATTCGTGTTGGTGCTTCTGGCGAAGTGAATTGCGTCATCGTGCTTTTTTTTTCTCACAGATGGTGCACAGCTGACCCTGCTATATTTTGTAGTTGAGAAAATCAACAACAGATAACGCGCATGCGCGAAATTAAAAATACGAAATGGTGACAATTTACCAATCACACCCTGTATGTATATATTTATATGTATTAATTATCTATATAAATATTATATACAGTATTAATTATATGTTCTCCATTATATACTATTCAAATGTAATATACGGTATTATACCCCATTGTCTAATATTAGATATAACGAAAGATATACTAATATAGATATAAAATAAGTATGAAGGATATATACAAACGAAAACCCTAAAAGTTCACGTAATTTAATCCTAAAAATATAAAACTACCGAAAGAAATGTCGACCTGTTCAGCTTAAAAGTTTTTCAGTTGACACTTTGGAAACTTAAGCCAATGTTTTCTCAAAACAATCTGACTTTTTCTTTCTGAATTGTCATTAACGGCTTTAACGTTGACCTTAATCTCGTCCACACCGTCTCATCAGCGTTTTAATCTTTGAATTAGAGCACAAGTTGCAGCATTTTAAATATGGACTGTATTCTTATATTATCATTAAAGTGAATGTTTTGACGTTAAGTTTGAATAAAATCAGGGAGTTTTTAAACAATTAACACGCACAGACACACAGACGCACAGACACACACACTCGCACACATATATATGTATGTATATATAATATTTGTGTATATATATATATATATACATATATATATATATATATATATTTGAGTGTGTGTCTCTGTGTGTACGAATTATATCAAGCTTATTTTGAAAAGCGATTGAGCATTGCGTAGCCTTGATTTAATTTATCCAGCTGCTAGAGGGGACCTAACTGCGCATTTGTGAATAGACACTCTCCCTTTGCTTAAGACGGTCGCCAGTGAGAAAGCAGTGAATAAATCCGTGTGTTGTTAGGCTCTTGGATACACTATGACTGAACATATCAAATCCGGTGAAGTTTTTTTTTTCAAAACATCATGCGAGTGTGGTTAAGAAAATTCTAGCCCTTGCCCTGAAGAAGTTGGAGAAAAAAGACAGTTTTTCACTAGTTTTCAATATAGTCCCTCTTGACATCAACGTACTTGGTTTAACGATGTTTCAGCATTGCATTCCCATCACAAAAGGATGTGGCTTCCTGATCGTCCAAAAACTCCATAGCGCATATGATCTTATCATTTTCCCTAAAATGGCAACCACGCAGGTGGGATTTGAGTTTAGAAAACATGGAGAGTTCAGATGGAACTAAGTTTGGTGAGTAAGGGGGATGTGGTAAGTATTGAAAGCCACAATTGGCTGCTTCATTTGCTGCAACTTGAGCAGTGTAAACGAGCGTTTATCCTGCAGCAAGAGCACACCTGCCCCAGCTTCCTTCTGCGTTTCGACTTGATTGATTTCTTCAGTTGTCTTAGTTCTGATGCTGAGTACTCTCCATTAATAGATTTTCCCTTTTCGAGGTAGTCTATCATAATTATACCTTCAGAATCCAAAGAAAACAGAAGCCATCACCTCGCCAACAGACAATGCCTGCTTATATTTCTTCGTGAGTGGAGAATCAGAGTATTTCCACTGTTTGCTTCAAATCTTTGAGTTACTAATATGTGGTGGAAGTTCTTAGGGTCAACCTGGAAGAGAGTCAGAAGTGTCCTGGAAATGTCAACCCTGTTCAGCTTCTGCTCTAGTGTAAGCATTCTTGGGAACCATCTTAGACACATCTTGCTGATCCCCAAGATGTCACTTAAAATCTTATGGACAGAAGCAGAACTAACACCTATGGATTTAATCATCTGCTGGGCAGTCAGACGTCTGTCATCAAAAACCAAACGATGAATGGCATCAACTTGTTTATCAGTGGTTGAGATTTTTGGCCGACCTGACCAAGGGTCAACTTTTGTACTGTCCCTGCCTGCTTAAATTCCACAGCCCACTTCTTCACAGTTGCATAGGAAGGGGTTACCTCAGCAAATGTCTGTATCATGTCCTCATGGATTTCCTTTGGTGTCATACCTTTCTTTTACAGAATATTTTATAACTGCTCGGGCTTCAGTTTTGTCCATTTTTAGATTTCTCGCAAACCTCTTACCTCTGTATAGGTTTCAACTATACCGAAATTAGGATAAAAATCTCAATTAGTTGCTCTATTTTTATAAGAAGTGATAGTTTGTAGCCAGCAAAAAAAATGTTCAGCTATAGCACTTATTTTGGGGTGAGGCTTAGAACTTTTTGAGCGACCCTCGTATACTGACTGCCAGCATGTACTCCTAATAAGCCATTTTTGAATCCCTATGAAACCCGCCATATCATTTTGAAAAACCCGTTCCCTACGATCACCGAAGTTAAGCAAAGCTGAACCTAGTTAGTACCTAGCTGGGAGACCGCTTGAAAATATTAGGTGATGCAAGCTTGTGTGTGCGGGTGGTGTCATCATATGGTACCTTACAAGTGTTAATCGGAGAGCCAATTTGCAAATCCAGCTGGGTTTGTTATATGCACTTATGCACTTAGGCGCAAATACGTTTGGGAAATGGATAAATACGCATCTTTACCCCCACCTATGGGTTAATTAGTAAGACATATATTACTAAACCACTATTATCTCAAAAATGCTTTCTGGTTTAAAATAAACTTTTGGTTTTAAATTACTTGCAAAAGGTTGGTAAGCCATAAAAAATGGACCAATCAAAATATATATTCAGTTGCGCTGAAAGTTCTTGCTGATTTTTAAGGGAAATTAAACTGTCTATATTTCTGAGATGAGGTATTATGTACACTATTTACATTATTCGGACTATTGTCATCATCTTTGTCGCCATATTTATTACAACGTTTCGGCTGTTGTACGCTCCGGCCTTCCTCATGTGGTTGAAATATCGAACTGAACCCTCAAGGACACATAGCACAGTGGATAAAGGCGTTGGTTAGATCCAGTGACAGGACCCAAAGAGTGTGAGTTCAATACCCGGTTAAAACAGTGGTGAACTTGGAAAAGGGAATTAGGCAGGAGATAATTGATAACTGACATCCGTTAATCATGACACGTGGAACTAAAACAGTCTACACCAGTGAACGAAATAAAGGGTTCGATTCGACATTTCAAAATCCTGAAGAAGGCCGGAGCGTACAACGGCCGAAACGTTATAATAAATATGGCAACAAAGATGATGACAATAGTCCGAATAATGTAAATAGTGGAAATTAAAAACCGAAAACAAAATTATGCCGTTGAATATTTATTCAGCTAAATATGAACCATTTTGTTGCACAATCTTTCTCCCTTTTTTCTTCAACTTAAAGATTCCATCTCCCCAGAAATTTGCTGGTTTCTCAGCAAAGAACTCATTAAGGCTGTTTTTATGCCATCCAAAGAATTACAATTTTTACCATTGAGATTATTTTGCGAGGACCGGCTATTACACTCTTTGGGTCCTGTCACTGGATCTAACCAACGCCTTTTCCCACTGTGCCATGTGTTCTTGAGATTAAGGCATTGGAGAACTTTCAGAGGGAAATTCACAGGAGATAACTGATAACTGACATCTATTAAGCATGGCACGTGGAACTAGAACAGAGTACCCCAGTGAGCGAAATAAAGGGTTAAGTTCGACATTTCAAACACCTGAAGAAAGGTGGAGCGTACAACGGCCGAAACGTTGTAATAAATATGGCGACGAAGATGTGGTCAATAGTCTGAATAATGTAAATAGAGAGTTTGAAATGTGCTCTAATCGGAAATGTAAGCCGATTATATATTTCGTGGTTTAACGTGTTTGGATATGAACAACTAAAAAATCGGCATGAACTTTCCGGACCACCCTAATGTGTCAATTATTACCGACAAATAAATCTTTAATATTTCTTTTTATGTATATATTTTTTTGGAATTTAAATTAGCATAACGAAATTACCCATGAAAAATTGAAGACTGACCAAAAATCACATTCGGTAAATATTATTTTGAATTTAATCTATCCATCCTTCGCACACAAAGAGAATACTGCTTGCACTTTCATGCCAGTGAATGAATATCATGATTTTCCTTTACAAGAGCCATATCAGATCGAAGATGGAGTACTGCTGTCATATCTAGGCTGGAACTCATAAATCTACACACTCCAGATTTGAGCTAAAAAGCATCTACGCAATCTTGTGGCTGATGAATTGTTTTCCCACCTTACAACCCTTTTTCCCGTCACAAATAGATCTCTGTTGCTATGACAAATGTCCTGACGAGCTTTATTCTTTAGTTCTACCAGTTCAGACCTTCACAGCTAAGACTCTCCATGCAACGTAGAATGGGACAAACCATTCTCATTCCTTTCATATCACATTAGGAACAGCTTTTTTCTCAAGAACTGCTACTTTGTAGAAGACTCCAGAGATTATGCTTTCTTGATAACCACAATCTTAATCTGTTTAAGCCGAGGATTAATCATTATTTACCTCCACATATCTTCATCATCTTTTTCAAAAATGTATTGCTGGTAAAATTTTTTAATGTATTGCTGTTAATATATATAAACCAAACCATATATATATATATATATATATATATATATATATATATATATATATATATATATATATATATATATATATAGTTTAGTTTATTTTGTTTTGTTTTACTGTATATCAACCTCAATGAGTTATGTAATGCCGACAACATTTTTAATTGCTGGTAATATATACACAATATTTTTCAATAATTTATTGTTGGCACTTTTACTTCAAAAATTCATTTGCATACCTTCATAGTGCTTTGACTCTTGCTGGGACCCTAACAGGTGCTACGACCCCGTGTCAAGGTGGACCTTTGAACAAGAGCGATTAAGAGCTGGTTCCACGCTCTACAAAACCTCTTGCTGCTGGATGTAGTTTGTCATCATATCCAGGACGGGAGTTCTTTATGGTGGGGAGATCAATGAATTACGCTATGTAGTAAACGCTGACCTTTAATCATGGTGGCCTATTTTGACATACCACAATTCCCTATATATAATACGCATTTTTTTTCTAAAAAAATAATAAGCAAAATTATGGGTGCGTATTATGCACTGCTAGAAAAAAATCTCTAAATTGCCGTTTCATAGGTCGATTTCAGTTGCGAAATGACTACAAACCACAAACATACGACAATTTGTCACTAACATTCAGCGATTGCGACCCTATAAGTATGTCAGATACAATCATATGTACCTAACAATACTTACAAATGTAAAATAAAATAAGAAATATCACAAAACTAAATTAAAATAATATTATTTTATGTTCAAAACTATTTTTTGTGAGAAACTACATACAATCTGGTAGATTGCACATTTTATCGAACAAAAACAGGTTAATGAGTCTGCGCAGTAGGCACGATATAGGTATTTCCGTTTCCTTTTAGAATCGTGATAATCCGAAAATTTGAAAAATATCTTCAATTACAGGTTGAATAAGAGTAGGAAACGCTGACCGTAATGAAATTGGAGAGGTACAATTTATAGGGTTTGATTACCAAACAAAGGGTGCGTATTATGCGTGAGTAGAAGCATTTTTCCACACCTTCAGCACAATTTTAGGGGTGCGTATTATGGATGAGGGCGTATTATACATGATGAATTACGGTATTTAGTGAAATACATCTATCACGACAACGGTTAAGGTCTTTATCCTTCTATTAAGAACGAGATTTACGAACAATGCATACTGACAGCAACATAGTAAAATCTGCTCAACAGCAAAGTGTGTATATAATTTATATCTATGTATATATCTGGCATTGATGACAAATATTTTGCCCTTTTTTTTTCTCCACCGAAAATTGAATACTTTTGAAAATCCAATAAATGACTAGCCGAGGATTTAATCACGGCTAACAAGTCTTTCTCATAACACAAAATTCAAACAGCTACTATATGAGTAAAACAGAAACAAAAAGGAGCAACTTTTTCTACAGTGGAAAGGAAAGAAATTATAAGTGCTTGATTTCAAATATATAATCTAAAATTTGTCCCACGCCCAAATTTAATCATCTTGTAAAAAAATATAGTCAATCTCTCTCACAAAAAAACATCGCCTCCCTTTCTTTTTTAAAAATATACTTTCACGGCAATATGTACGTTCAGTGCATTCGCTGGTTGCCAGAATTCATTGTTTAAGCGTTCAACCAGGCTGGCATCTCGCTGCATAATATATATCGAAAATGTTAAATGTATATATATATTCTATCCAATATATTCATATTTACTAACTTCTCGCCTGTGGAACTCCCTCCAATTTTCCTTGTTTCACAGATAGCTATTTCTCCAACTATTCAAATGTAAAAGCAATCGACGTCTCAGATGCCTTGATTATCCCCCTAAAAAACTCTTCATTCAAATCCTCTGTCAGTCCTCTTTTCTTTGCTAAACTTTTGTAACCCGTTGCATGAGTGGTAGACAAAATAAATACTGTTTAACGTTTAAAAATTCTCGCTCAAATAACTCAAATCTAAAAAAACGTTTAAAATAATTAATATTATTGATAATAAGATTTTTCTCAATAACAATCTACTAGGATGATGGATCAAACTTGCCAGTGATGATGACAGTGCTGTCGAAATGGCCGACACGTTCACCATTTTTATCTATGAGATTATGTGAAAGGAAAGGTCTATATACCGCTCTTCCTACTAGCCTAGAGGGACTTAAGCGGAGAATCACTGAGGCACTGGAGAATGTTACGCATGACATGTTACAGCGTGTTTAGCAGGAGCTGGAGTACCGACTTTCGTTAACTGGATCCACACACACACACACAATTTTGTGAGCGTGGGGCGAGACTCTGAAAATAAACAACAAATAAATTTTATAATTTTAGCTTGAATAAAGTGCTAAACCCTGGTCGTAAGGAAATTGGAGAGGTACAATTTATAGGGATTGATTACCATACAAGGGGTTCGTATTATGCGTAGAGAATGTTACGCATGACATGCTACAGCGTGTTTGTCAGGAGCTGGATCACCGACTTGATGCGTATCATTTCACAGGTCGAATGCATATTGAACATTTGTGAAATTTTATGAGATTATTTATAAAACCTCCATCCCTTTTTTTAAATATCTGTTTCGAATTTTGATAGATAAATATTTTATTATTCAACATGAAGCCTATTTTATTTCTTTTGTCTGGGACAAGTCGTTACTCAGATATTCATATTTTAAATTACACCAAAATTATGGCATACACATGTATTAAAAAATCAATTATTGTCAAAGCTCTAAATGTTCAAAGGCCAAGTGTCGAACAATAGTGCAATAAATACCTTATAAGTGAAGTATCTGATTCCTTTTGCATGCTGATCGAACAACAAGCATTTTAGTAAATTTAATCACTTCCACCTTGAAGGCAATGTATTAAAAAAGGTATTTATTGGATTCTCAAGGCAAAGACATCTTAATGGTGAAAAATCAACGAAGCGTTAACGCATAATAGTTTTATGTAAATGTAATTAAGTCGTTGGATGGCGTGATTCGGAGGATAAAGAAACGCTTAAATAGACAACATCTACAGACAAAAATTGGATCCAGTTAACGAAACGTTTATTAGAGATATGTTTAGTTCGTCTACCGTAGCACGATTTTTAGGAAGTTTATTCTCTAAGACTTAGCTCTTAGCAAATATTTTTATTTCCGGATGAGAAAATCGCTTAAATATACAACATCACGTAAAATGATGTTTAATATTGTAAATTATTGGGAACGCAGTGCTATCAATGTACTGTAGCCTTCAGCAGTGTCTATTATACTTGACAGGCAAATGATTTTTATGTTGGTTTTGGGATTCAATATTTTCGTTCTCCGAGTCTGCAAGACAGGAGAATCCAATCTGGTGGTCTACTATTTAATCTCTACCTGTGGGGATGCTGGATCTATGCTTTTTATAAGGACTGAATTAATCAAACATAATCGAACTGGAATTGAACAATGTCAGCGCTGATAATCGTTACAATACCCGCAGCTACTGAATATTTGACAATTTTTCTTTATAGAAAAAAATAGTGGAGGTTAATAGTTCACAGAATCAATTTCCCATTAATGCTGTCATTGCGTCTAATAAAGCCAACTTTACTTTCAATATGTGCACTGTTCAGTTAATAAGGAAGTTGTGTATTTGATGTTGGCATTTGAACACAGTTTTAATAAGATCCTCATTTATAAATTAAACATTTTCTATTTGTAAAACAGATTCCAATTTCGCGAGATTTGTCGTTTTAACGTATTAAACGGTGTTGAATAAATATCGAAATAGATTTAAACGGATTAGAATATGGGTAGATTAAAGGATCAAGAGATGTAGATGAATAATGAAATAATTTGAGAGTTAGACTTAAATAAATAACATTAATTCACTAAGAAATCAGGCGAAAATTGGTCATAAAAAGGTATTCATGTAATTCGGGAATCGGATAAATTGATGACATATTTTTATATATATTCAAAAAACACATAGATAGATAGATAGATAGATAGATAGATAGATAGATAATGTATCATAGATAGGTTAGATAATGTAATATACGATAGATAGATAGATAATAGATAGATATTTCAGATAGATATAGATAGATAGATAGATAATGTACGGACGAGGTTAGATAGATAGATAGATAAATTTTTAGATAGATAGATGAATGTAGATAGATTAGATATGATAGATAGATAAATAGATATTTTTTGTACGGACCCTTAGATAGATAGATAGATAGATAGATAGATAGATAATGTAAATTTTATAGATAGATAGTGATACGGACGAGGTTAGATAAATAGATAGATAGATAGATAGATAATATTGATACAAATTTTGTGAGAGAGACATCATACATACCATCAGGACATACATTGGCAATTCAGATACAACATAGATGGAAGAAAAGGCGTCAAAGAAGGTGTCATTAAGGCCAAAATGGGCCAGTCAAGGAAAAAATTAACGAAAACAAAATCATGATAGACAAAGAGAGAGGAGAGAGATAGAGAGAGACTGCCATCTCCCAAGACCAGATGGGGGGATGGATGGGGGTATGATTCAAACAGAGAGATTCAAATACACAAGGATGCACAAAAATATTATATTTTGAAAATTATATGCAAAAAAAATACCAGATATGCTCACCTTTTCCATTAAGAAAAAGCAGTAGTTATTTTTAGAACTCGACTTAGCAGGCATTAATGAAATGCGATCGCATCGTTCCCGGCTAAATGCCCTCCGTGTAACAACATTCAAAATATATTTTTACGTCCAAATACTCACTGATTGACTATCCGGATAGAGAGAATAAAAAAATCTTTATTAATTAAGCAATTCAACGAATCTACTTAATGTCTAGGTTTATTTATTTACAAGCTAAAAAAAAGACATTAAGTGTTAATTTTCAAAGCATTGTTAACCATTTGGATAATTTATTTTTTCAATCTTCAGTATCTCTGTATAATTAAAAAAAAGGTAAATTATTCTATTTTTAATTTTCACATTATTATTGTCCTCATCTTTGGATGTATATTTATTAAAAAAAAATAAAAAGGAAAGATTATTTGTTAGTTAACCACGTCGAATTAAAATGATTTTCAAAGCTAGCAGTTAAATTTGGCACAAGCCGAAAGTATAGGGCACCCAGTGAAAATCAAACTCACTATTCAATTGTAATTGATTTATCGTGACAATCTTGCTAACCGTTACACCAATCGAGGTGTCCTTTGATTTTTATAAATACAGCTTGAAATGATGGCACAAGGTTTCAAATAAGGCACCCAATGAGTATGGAACTCACTGTTCAGTCGTAATTGATCTAGCGAGATAGTTTGCTAACCATTACACCAAGTCGAGATGCCCTAACTGATTTTTTAAGCGTAGCTTAGGTGTGGCACAAGGCCGAAAGTATGGGGCACCTGGTGAGAATCGAACTCACTATTCAGTCGTAAATGATCTAGCAAGATAGCTTGCTAATCATTACTCTACGTCGAGATGCCCTGATGTTGTAAGCGTAGCTTAGTGTGACACAAGGCCGAAAGTGTGGAGCACCTAGTGAACATTCAACTCAATACTCAACTGTTATTGATCTATCGTGACAATCTTGCTAACCATTACACCAAATCTAGATGCCTTTGATTTTCTAAGCTACGCTTAGACCTGGTTCAAGGTCGAAAGTTTGGAGCCCCCAGTATGGTACCAACCCATACACCACGTCGAAGCGACCATCCACCACAGAATATTGTATATATAGAGTTGAAATCTGTTCAGTCAGGCCCACTACTAAAATTACTAAATATCATAATTTTAGGTACAGCAAATTCCCCATAGTAATTTATCATCACCTGCTGACCCAAGTAAAACAAAATTTGGACCAAAATGTCGATGGTTGTAAAAAAGAAAAAATACATTTAATAATCAGAAAATTATTTGGTCTTTCATCTTAATAACATAAAGATTATGATGATAAATATTTGTTTTTTAGGTTTGAGAAAAAAATTTATGCATGCTCATATTTTACAGAATCTTTAAAGTTAATTAACACACACAAATTAATCAACGTATTGTTTTATCTATAATTAATTATATTCCTTAACATAGTTATTTGGATTCAGTGAGTTTTCATATCATTTGTACGAGGGTCATTCAATAAATAAGGTGAATTTTTCGGTATGAGGACTTCTAATACAGATAGAAGCTTACTTTTTTATTTTTTTTGTTTTACTTCTTTTTCACATGGATTTAATTTCTTTTTGCAGATTAAAAAAAAAAAACTTTGAGAGTTTTAAGATTAACAAAGATGGCCGACCAAGAAGCATGCCCCAGGATTGAACAGCGGTCAGTTATCAAAATTTTTTGGTTGCTGAAGGAAAATCAGTTGAAATTCATAGGAGAATGTCAACTGTGTATGGTGCCACATGTTTCAGCCAAAAATATCTACAAGTGGGCTAAATTATTTAAAAAAGGACGGAGCAGTGTTGAGGATGAAGACAGGCCTGGGAGGCCTACAGAAGTGAGGTCACCTGAGGTGATCGAATCAGTCAATGACCTCATTCAGTCTGACAGAAGAACTACTGTGAACTGCTGAGGCAGGTCAAGAAAGACATAACGAACAAACGCAGGGGTCATCAGTCAGAAGGAGTCATCTTGCATCATGACAACGCAAGGCCTCACACAGCAGCCCAAACGGTGCAGACTATCAACGAGCTGGGCTGGAAACTGCTCCCTACTCCCCCTTACAGCCCAGACCTTGCCCCTTCAGACTTTCACCTGTTTGGTCCCTTGAAAGCGTTCACGAGAGGCACGAAGTTTAAAAGTGACGATGAAGTCAAAAGTGTTGTGAGCGACTGGCTGAGACATCAGTCCAAAGATTTTTACGCTGAGGGAATACGGAAGCTTGTGCACAGATGGGAAAAGTCTGTGACAGTGCTGGGAGACTACGTTGAAAAAAAAGTAAGCTTCTATCTGTATTAGAAGTCCTTATACCGAAAAATTCACCTTTTTTATTGAATGACCGTCGTATAAATGCAGTTAAAAATTAAGTGAAACAAATCTCTCCAGACTTCTGACAGATTTTACTAAATCGGTCGTTTGAATAGTTTCGAGACCCGGATAAGACGATAAACTACATCCAACAGCAAGGCCTTTGATCATTAGGTTTTTGCTGATGTTCCCAGGTTCACCCTGACACGTGGTGGTAGCACCTGTTAGGGTCCCAGCTATGGGCAAAAACTTAACCCCCAAATTGAGGTCAAAACACTATGTAAATGTAAAAATAGGTTTTAATACCGCAATAGGTGTTTGCAAAACATTATAACCAGCAAAACATTATTAAAAGCAATACATTTTTAAAAAAAATACCAGCAATACATTTTTGATGGAAGAAATGTTACCAACATTACATTTTGTGAGGAAAAAAACATTACCAATAATACATTTTTGAAAAAAAAAATATTGCCAGCAATACATTTTTGAAGGACAAATATCACCAGCAATAAATCTTTTGAAAAATAAAAATTATCAGCAACACATTTTTGTAGGAAAGAATATCACCAATAATACGTTTTGCGGAAACATATTACCAGCAATAGATTTTGAAAAAAAAAAAAAAAATATTACCAGCAATACATTTTTTGAAAAAATATTACCAGCAATAAAAATCTTGTCGGCATTAAATAACGCACTCAGGCTGATATGCCGTAAAACAAAGCAAACCTAACCAAACTTGATTATTTTCGATTTTAACTTCCTTGAGGCTTTTCACGGCACTTTTCTGGACTGTCAATTACCATAAAAACGCTATGAACCGGCGGTAATCATCTGAAATGGAATTTAAAGGATCCAAAATAACACCACCGATAGTCTTCGTGGCGGTGCCGTAGTGGGATACCTTTTCTTAATGCCATGACCTTTCAGAATAATGGCTCTCTGCATATTGGCTTTCTTTATTATTAGTTAAATGGCCTGAGATACAATGGCGAGTTTTCCCGTTAAGTTCCCCACAGTTTTGAATCCAGATATTTCTTTCTCTTAGACTGTTGTCACCGAAGCGTAGAGAGAGAACCCTAACTAATAGCTGGAAATGGAAAAATGGGGTAATCATGCCGTTTCCTTGGAAATATTTGAGAACGCGAAAGCAATGATTTTACCCAGAATTTGAACTCGTCTAGTTGAGTTCACTTTCTGTACTGATAGCCTTACACTAACCGCACCTTCTCGGGTGGATATAAACTACAGTTCAAAAATTTGAAGCCATACCTAGTATTGTCATGCGAGGAACTTGACAGAAGAGTGAAAAAAAAACCCCAAAAAAAAACAACAAACAATGAAAGAGATATTAGAATCATTGAAAAAAAAAAAGAATGGAATTAATTATCAAACTTAAACTTTGAGAAACTTTTGCAACGAATGCCAAAAATTTGTGCTGCAGTAATCAAGGCTAAAGGAGGATATTTTGACAAGAGCAAAATTTAATCATAATATGCTGTTTTTTTTAAACCTGTATAATAATTTCCTCTTATTTATAGTACAATTACTTTTGAGGCCAAGCAGTTGCCTCAAACTTTTGAACTGTTGTATAGATGTTGCTTAGTCGAGTGTTGCTATTATCTATTGGTCGTCAGTTCAATCCCTGGAACAGGCAGTGGATTAAATAATATACAGTGTAACCCGGATATAAGAGAAACCCGGATATAAGAGAGATTATCTCTGGTCCCAAACTAGAGCCATACTTACCTAAACAAAATAGACCAAACCCGGATATAACAGAAACCCGGATATAAGAGACTTCCTCTCCGGTCCCGACAACTCTCTTATATCCGGGTTACACTGTACTTAGTTCAAGAAAAGATATTAAACAGACAAAATAACACGATAATAGACAAATACAAGTATGATATAATAGCTAAAAGAATGGACACCTGAAGATGGCCAGGGATCTTTGCCGAAACGTTGTAAATATTTCGAATAACTATAAATTTCAGGAATGTTTACTGCTCTCTAGTCATGATGTTTAATTTCATTATATCCATCCTCAACAAATTTTGAATTTTACCCTTTATTTCAATTCTACTCATGATTATGTAAAGTCACTCTAATATTGCTACTTTTCCCATGTAGCAGAATCGTAGCTGCCACATGGTCGACTAAACCGGTTCTATAGCTCTGGGCCCCATTTTACTACAGAATAGTGCGATGATGACAATGATTCAATGCGCGGAAAGTCAGGACGGATACTACCCCCGATGGAATCAACGGCTACCTTTCCGTGACCAAGCGAAGTTATCAAGTTAGAAAACATTAACTTTGGTTTGGCCTGGAGAAGGATCAGATTTGCCAGGTCCCCTTGTCCAAGACACACTACACATGGATAAATATCTCTCCGGTATTCAATCCAGTTGAGTGGCGGCAACTGGTCAGGTTCTCAGTTGCCTCCGCGTAGCCATGTGGGAGGAGGAGGAGGGGGATTCGTCATCTGCTATACAGATAATAATCTCTTCGTCCCGCTGCGGCCAAAACAAAAGCCCGGAGTGCTACTGAAGTAAACGGCTGCTTTATTAAACGCATTAAATTTATCAGCCAATTGTCATCGTCAAATTAAGACGATATCTTTGCATGTTAGACGATAATCCCGTCAACAATGCCAAATTGTGAAAGCTTAATCATGCAGATTAGTTGCAAGGGAATTCAAAAATAAAGAAAAGGATTTGTGTCGGCATCCTCATTTTTTAAGTTTCAAATCCATCCACTTTTAATTTCAGAAAAATATTTATTCCAACTTAATCATCGACAATTTATTAAAAAGGTCATTCAAAAATTCACACACACACATATTCCATTTATATATATATATATATATATATATATATATATATATATATATATATATATATATATATATATATATATAAATCTCTGAATTGAAAACAAACCGAATAATTCCGTTATAATTTTGTTTACGTTTTTCTCCAATGAAACCTGACCCAGTGCATATGTTAGTACTTCATATGTCCATTCCACGAAGTCGTTCCTTGCAGATTGACCACAGATTCTCGATTGGATTTAAATCAGGTGAGTTTCCGGGCTAGTCTATAGTACTTTGATTTGCTTACTTGTAAGGTTTGCCAGTGTGTTCGTGCAGCGTTACAATTTTCGTACGCTTCCTTGGAGTAGCGTCCATTCAATTAAGCCAGCAAAAGATCTGACACTATAAAGCCATGATAAGATGCAAGTTTCTAAGTAGAAATTGTTCACTCTTATTAACAAGAGTGTAAAATGCATTGTCAAGTCATTGAAGGTGAACATTAGATTACTTTTTAAACTAAAATCATGGCTAAAATTCCTGCTGAAACAAAGAAGAAGGTTGTGCCTTTGAAGAGGAAGATGATCCCACGAGAAACGGGAATGGGGGGTCGTTCCATAGTATTCGGCGTATCATTCGGCGTAAATTCGAACATAGGAATTTTTCGGCAAACAATTTTAGATGTTGATTAATACTTCGTCGTTTAGGCGCCTTACAGGTCATTTTAATGGTTAAGCAAGCTTGTCTCGCTAGCACAATTATCATGATTAAAAGTTTTGATCTTTACGTAGTTTTTACCATTTTTTCGGCCTTGTGCCACATCTAAGCTACGCTTGAAAAATCGCTTACTACTTCGTCGTTATATGTTCGAATAGTCCAATAAGTATTTAGAGTTTTTTATCTTTAAGAAAATGAGTAGTTGGAGGGCATTCTTCGCCCCGCAAGCATTAAGTGATAATGCAAAAAAAAAAAATAGCGAATGAAAGAGAGTAAGAATAATTCATTGAAGTGAAGTGATGAGAAATAACAATAAAATAAAAAAGATTTTGAAAGACAGAAAATAACAATTGGCGTTACATTCAATTCTTTGAAGATGGAAGGAAGTCATCAGAAGTGTTTTTTTAAACTATTAGAATAGAACATATGGTGGGATTGAGGTAGAAGATTGCGTTGTGCATCTGAACATCAGACGGGAATGGGACGTTCCGGCGTAGACCATTTGGCGTCGCTCATTCGGCGTGGCCGATTCGAGATAGGAATTTTTCGGCAGAGGGACGATTACGCATCAGATTACTACTTCGTCGTCATAGTCAAATTTGTTCTTTCTCTCGTTTAGTAGTCAAATTAGTACTTCGTCGTTATATGCTCGAATAGTTCAATTTAAGAAAAAGAGTAGTTGGAGGTATTTTTATATTATATTTCCTTCGTTGCAGCTTCATATTTTTCAGTCGTCAAAGTCCCTTTATTCCAAAATGGAAGCAAATATTTTATCAAAACGTGATGAAGAAGTAATTTCATAGATTAAATATATTTACTAAGTTTTTAATTTTTTTTTTAAATACAATATTTTTAATTTAAGGTGTAATTTACATTATTCCATTATTGTTTTAATAGGATCCTTAATTCCTTAAATAAATAAAAACTCATATTGAAATTTGGGTGTTTTCAATGCTTCTATCCTTTTTTCTTTGGGGTGAGGGGCGTTGCCACCCGTCAAAGATAATGATGTCGAAACAGTCGGACGTCTAAATGTGTGTGCCGAATAGTCCAATTATTTTTCTGACGTCGAATCAGCCAGGCGGTTGGGAGTTTCCACAAACAGTGTTCTAAACAATTAAAAGACTTTTGCTATTGCTGGAAGTTATTTAAATGTGAAGAAAACCAGAAGATCACATTTGCTGACAAGAGATATAAAAGAAAGATTATGAAAATCTCAGTAGGCAATCCAAATTTAAAAGCTAAACAATTGTAGTGTGAATGTAGTTTTAACAGATAAGTTTAAGTTGGTACAGTATTACGAAAAACAGTTTCAGCGAGTGCATAGCAGCAAAACGCCATCATTATTTAAAACAAACACAGGGATACAAGATTGAAACGGTCAAAAGACTATTTAACATAGAATGCTAGAAAGTAGCAAAACAGTATTTTTAGCGGCAATTACAACGTAAAGTTTTTTTTAATCATTTCATCGCAAATGAAGTAATAAAAGTACTAAGATGTTACTAAGAGATTACTGAGTGCTAGAGAATATTCGAAAAATATACTATTGAGGAGAGAGAACAATAAAAGAACAAGAATTAAGAAGACAGAAGATAATAATTGTTGAGGGGTTCACCCCTTTTTATACAAATGGACTCACCCAGTGTATACTTATACTACTGCCAGTGAATACCCGAGGAGAGCAAGAGTCGAGTCGAGAGTAAAAGGTTGTAGGTAACCGGAAGAGTGAGGGGTGAGGTAACAGCGTTGTAGGAATCACAGTGAGCGAGCACGTAGACTCAGTTCGAAGTCATACAGCGATACTTCAATGCCAAAGACTGTATATATATATATATATATATATATATATATATATATATATATATTATATTTGCTACTAACCCGTATTCCTGGAACTACTAACCTTCTTCACCTGTTTGTATTATTACGTTAATACATTATTTTCCTATATTCATTCTTGGCGTTCGTTATTTATTGGTACCGGATTTCAACCCGCAATCCACAACATAATTGATATTGCATTTACACTTTTGAATAACTGGAAAGCAAGAAGCCATAAGAGATTTCCGCAAGTGAGAAGTGCGATAGGAGAAACGGTTAGCATAGAATTTACGGTTACATCTAGCCATTTCAACTGAAATATGATGAGACCTTGCCGCCAATCTAGTAATGCATTCTAATCCATAAAGTCTAGTTATTATAGAGGAACGTTCATCAGAACAATTACCATAAAAAAATATTTATAGAAAAGACAGAGGGAAGCTACGTCACGGCCGTAAGAAAGTGACTGAAACCGAGATGCTGGATCAGGACAAAAAAATTGCAATTTTTTCTTTGGATTTGATCAATAATCCCTAAATATATAGCAGGAGAACCAGAGCAAATATTCAAAGCAAGGACGAATGATAGACATCTAAATATGTAAGATGGTTTATGGCGAGAATAATTGTCTAACACAATATAGTGAACCAACTTTCTTAGCTGCAGATTTATCAATTGATTCCATGCCTCAAAAACAAAACTGCACTCTATTAATCACCACAGAGATCCTTCCGTTTGAATGTCTGATGCTCAACTTCTCGAGAGCACCTCTCTGCGGCTGCTAGGTCTCACATTGACTGCTGACCTGAGATGGAACAAATACATTGAGTCAATTGCTTCGTCCACCACAAGGAAAGCTGGCTCTCTATGCCGTGCCAGGAAATTTTTCTCCCCGGAATCGATCCTCCAGATCTACAAATCAACAATTCGCCCTTGCATGGAGTATTGCTGCCATATATGGTCTGGAGCCCCTTCTGTTTGCCTCGCGGTTCTTGATAATCTCTAGAGGCGGATATGCAATATAATTGGCCCTGCTCTGGCATCTCGTCTAAAGTCACTCTCTCACAGACGCGCCGTCGCCTCTCTCTGTCTTTTTTACAAATACTTTCCTGTTAATTAGTCCGAGGAGCTGCATTCGCTGGTTCCCAGACTTCATGAATTTAAGCGCCCTACGAGGCTGGCATCCTGCTCTCACCCTTTCACTGCCGAAACTACTAAATGTAGCCATCTCTTAGTACCCATGAAGGCTTTAACTCAAAACAATATAGAAGTGATTTAGTTTACTAACTTCCTACAATTTACTTTGACAAGGGGCATTTAAAATTATATATTAAAATCAATTTCATTGCAAACAGGGTTACAAATATGGGACATCAGTGCGTAATGGACATATTCCTAGGTAAATTGTTAACCATCACTGAGGCTCCTTTATTTTACATTTTGTTCTTCATACAATGAACGTAATATTAAGAAAAAGAAATGAAATATATTGGTCTTCTCTACACTCCAACGTCCACTAGAGGCATTAGTATATCCGTGATATACTAACACCTTAACAAGACGGACAACAGGACGAGAAGAACGCAAAGAGGTTTGGTTTGGTTTCTTTTGTTTTACCGCATATCAAACTCAGTGGATCATTTAATACTGATAGCTTTTATTCGTTTTTTTTTTTTTTTTTTTGGTAATACTTTTGTTTTGTCAAAAATCTATTTTTGTTAACATTTTTTTCCTAAAAAATGTAGAACTGATAATATTATTTTTTTAAAAATGAATAGCTGGTAATATTATTTTTTCAAAACGTATAGCCGATGATAATATTTCTTCAAAAACGTACAGCTGGCAACATTAATTTTCCAAAAACGTATTATCTGCCGTTGGACGTAATTTATCGTCTTACCCAAGACGCGGATGTAGTTTATTGTCATACTCAGGACGAGATCTGGGTTTGGTGGGTGCTGTTGGCTGTAGTTTATCGTCTTACCCAGGACGCAAATTTAGTTTATCGTCATACACAGGGCAAGGTAGAGGGGTTTGTGTTTGTGGTAGTATATACCAAAATTATGACTAGAAATAATGAATGAGAAAAAACAATTGGCGAAAGGTTTTTAAGGATATCTCTTTTGTCAAGAAGAATGTACTGATGTTATAAGGGGTCCCTGAGGTTCACATTATAGCCCGTAGGCGAGGACATTCAATAAGGACGTATCTCCGATGCGTTCTAAAAATGAACTAAAAAGATACCGTGTAACGTGACCTCCCTGTTGAAGTTCTTTTTATTCACCCTATCAATATGCTGACTGTCTTCTTGAATTACACTTAAATTACATAAAACGTGTCAATTTTAGCATCACAAACGAATATGAACGACAAAAGGAAACAAAAAGAAGAAACTGATTAAACTATCAGATTGTGTGTGTATGTATGCATGTGTGTGTGTGTGAAAGCATACATATTGGTAGTGAGAGAACTCGATTCGCTTTACCGAAGAGTCTCGCATTATTAGAAGTAATAGTCACTGTTTACAAATTCACATTTCTTCCACAGAGAGCTTAACCGAAATAAATCTTTCAGCATATATATATATATATATATATATATATATATATATAATAAAAAGGCTTAAACGCTAATATTTCTATCGTCATGTATGTATAAATTATGACCATGCAATATTAGTGTTTAAGCTTTTTTATTATATCCTTACTCTGTCCTGGTCATTGAGTTCTACCTGGATTCTATCCTCTTGGAATATTTTTTTTTACATATATATATATATATATATATATATATATATATATATGTGTGTGTGTGTGTGTGTAGGTATGTATATATTTTATATATTTTGCATATGTATGTGTATATTTACCACTAATATTATCTATCTATCCATCTATCTATCTATCTATATATATATATAATATTTTTTGTTTAAAAATATGATTCCTTCGCTACATAAGAGTTCTCATGTTTCAAAAACGAGAGCCGAAACCATCCAAATAATTATTAAAATTAAGTTGAATTGAGGTGTTTAGTCCCGTTTCATCCTCAAGCAAAATTTTAGGAATAAGCTATCTCTCGGTTTACGTGTGTTTTTAGGCACGATGAGAACTCTTATGTAACGAAGGAATCATATTTTAAACCAAAAATATTATTATAATAAAGCTCTACTTCTGTATGGAGCACTGTCTTCTTAAAAATAAAAACAAAAATATTAAGGAACCCCGGATTATTCAATTAAACGTGTTCTTTTCTATTTTCTGCATACCTGCGCATATATATATATATATATATATATATATATATATATATATATATATATATATATAAAAAATCCTCCCAAACAACAACATTTAAGCACTTTCAAGAAGACACCATTTTCAAGAGTCGAATAAAGAGACACTTCCCCAAGATGGACACGGCACATCAGTACATTCTTCTTGTCAAAAACGATATCCGTAAAAACCTTTCGTTTATTGTTTCTTTCTCATTCAATATTTTATTAGGTAAATTATTCGCTCAATCTACCATATTTTCGTGTAGATTATTCATATTTTTTAGTATACCCAAGCACAAACCCATATAGGTTTCAACCAGATACGCCCTTTATGCATGTCAAATATTTCGATCGCTTACTAACAAAAGAACTTTCTTAGTATATTTACTATCGCTGTTTTTGTTTTGTTGTTCATTTATTCAATCTTACATTTAACCTATAACGTCATTGCATATTTTTCTTAACGACATTTTTGGCTTCTTCACTCTCCCGACGTGAAAACTGTCGTTCGCTATTGACTTAAGATTTCGGTTTGGAAAAATCGAAACGTAAGTTTTAGCCTCACGTAAACAAAAACGACAAAAGGAAACAAAAAAAAAAAAGTGGGTAAACTACCTGCGTACGCGCGTGTGTGTATGTGTGTGTAAATGTATACGTATTGGTATTAGATACAAAAGGCGACAGAAGATGTGTGCTTCTATCAAACTGTCTCTCTCAAAGAACAAAAATAAAAGATTTTTGAAGGAGAGATTAAACATTCATTTTTATTTTATTTATTTTTTTCTTCATGCATCTTAAAGTGCCAATACACGAACATAAATTGTTCACATGCGCATGTAAGTACATGTGTAGGGAAAGAGAGAGAAAGAATTTCTGTAGAGTATGGAAATTGGAAATGTGTACTTTTGACTCTTAGTTGGGGATCGAGCCTATCTTTAATCAGAGAACAGCGGGTGGAGAAAGTGATGCAAGCAATGGTGCTTAGATGAAAAAGCTTCAGGAAATGAACAAGTGCGGAAAATGGTGTTTCTTAAGCGGAGACCTATTTTGGGACAGATATTGATTACTTAAAAAAGCAAACGTAATAATCGGGACTTCTGGGAAGAATTAACTCAGTTTTGCTTGTCATTTTTTGCAGTGTGTCTATATTGAATATTCGCTGAAGTTTTGATTGGCTTCATTCTTGAATATTGTTTTTATGAATGACGACCTTTAATTTTCATTTATCTGTGAATTTGCTATTTACTTTTCTGTGACTTTCAGTTAGTCACTTAAGTGTTCTTATAAATCAATAATAGTGAAGTTCATTCTATCTATCTATCTATCTATCTATCTATATATATATATATATATATATATGTAACCTTTCTATCTATCTAGTTCTGTAATCTTTCTGTCTGTCTGTCTGTCTATATATTTATGTAATATTTCTCTGTCTGTCTATCTATCTATCTATTTCTGTAATCTTTCTGTCTGTCTGTCTGTCTGTCTGTCTATCTATCTATCTATCTATCTATCTATCTATCTATCTATCTATTTCTGTAATATTTCTCTGTCCGTCTATCTATCTATCTATCTATCTATCTATCTATCTATCTATCTATCTATCTATCTATCTATCTATCTATTTCTGTAATCTATCTATCTATCTATCTATCTATCTATCTATCTATCTATCTATCTATCTATCTCCTTAATCTTTCTGTCTATATAATCATCGGCCGAGTTCAAATTCCAGTCGAATCCATTACATTCACGTGCTCCATTCGGAAAATTATGAATCCTCTTCTTCCCCACCCCCAGATATAGGTAAATAGCAGGACAGAGCGGGAAAAAAATCTGCTCGGTCAGTCAATTATCGAAAGATACATGATCGCCTACACATGTAACACGCATGGCACATAAATGACTGACTGATATAATCATGTCTTTAAGATTGTTCATATCTATCTATCTATCTATCTATCTATCTATCTATCTATCTATCTTACTTCATTCATGTATATCTTATTTCATTCATACATATCTATCTATCTATCTATCTATCTATCTATCTATCTATCTATCTATCTATCTATCTAAAGAGTTTTGTATCTAAGTAGATTTTGTGGCGGGTGGGGGTTTTAATTTGTTTCTAGCAAAGAAATCCTCAAATTTTCTTGAAGCTTCTTGGTATTTTCAGTATTCTTGTTGTCAAACCTCTGAGTATCCATTCTTGATTTGGACATTTTCTCTGACATTTGGAAATTCTAAAAAAATTTCTACTATATGGGACCACTTGATAATTGTATGGCCACTGGTACAGCAAACGTCATATTTAAGAAGGTCCCAAAACTATATTCGATTTCCAGCTGACGTCTGTGAATCAAATGGCGGGTGACATCACTCATCATTAGGCGAGAACCATATAATCGTTGAAATTAAATGAGGTAGATATATTTTTAAACAATGTCTTTAAAAAATAGATGATCAATACTGGAAAATACAATTTAATCGTTTACTGAGAGAAACGAATGTTTCAATAAAGATCAATGTCGATGTATTTCTAGTATTTCGTTTTCCTGTTTCGTTCGCTCTGGCAATTTTCTTGTTCGTTATTTTTCGACATTGGGTCGATGTCGACAGCATTTAGCCACAGCAGTCAAGCGAAAACATACTGAGAAGAGAATAAATCGAAATGGTAATACGTAAAACCGTTGAGGCAAAAGAGGAAAGGAAAAAAAAGTGTAAAACGAAATTAGGGATGAAAAGAAAATTAATAAGAAAGAGGACGACAAGAATTTGTTTAGACAGAAAGAGTATGAGGTAAAAGATGAAATGAAAAAGAAAGAGAGGAAGAAGAAATAAGAGGGAGGGAGAGTGAAGATAAAGAAAGAGAGGAAGAAGAATAAGAGGGGCGGAGAGTGTAAATGCAGTAAAAGAGCAAGAAGGAGAAATAAAAGGCAAGGAAAATGAAGATGAAGAAAGAGAGGAAGAAGAAATGAGGGAGGGATTATGAAGATGTAGAAAGAGAGGAAGAAGAAATAAAAGCGAGGGAGAGTGAAGATGAAGAAGAAGAGGAAGAGGAAATGAGGGAGGGAGAGTGAAGATAAAGAAAGAGAGGAAAAAGAAATAAGAGGGAGGAGAAGAAGATGAAGAAGAAGAGGAAGAGGAAATGAGGGAGGGAGAGTGAAGATAAAGAAAGAGAGGAAAAAGAAATAAGAGGGAGGGAGAGTGAAGATGAAGAAGAAGAGGAAGAAGAAATGAGGGAGGGAAAGTGAAGATAAAGAAAGAGAGGAAGAAGAAATAAGAGGGAGGGAGAGTGAAGATGAAGAAAGAGAGGAAGAAGAAATAAGAGGAGAGGAGAGTGTAAATGCAGTAAAAGAGCAAGAAGGAGAAATAAAAGGCAAGGAAAATGAAGATGAAGAAAAAGAGGAAGAAGAAATGAGGGAGGGATTATGAAGATGTAGAAAGAGAGGAAGAAGAAATAAAAGGGAGAGTGAAGATGAAGAAAGAGAGGAAGAAGAAATGAGGGAGGGATTATGAAGATGTAGAAAGAGAGGAAGAAGAAATAAAAGGGAGAGGTGAAGATGAAGAAAGAGAGGAAGAAGAAATAAACGGGAGATAGAATGAAGTGGCAGAAAGGTAGGAAGAGGAAATAACAGGATGGTGGGGAGGGAAGATGAAGAAAGGGAGGAAGAAGATATAAGAGAGAGGGAGAGTGAAAATGCAAAAGAAAAAGGAAGAATAAAGAAGAGGTAGAGATTGAAGATACAGAAAAAGAAGAGGAAAAGAGAGATGGAAGTGAAGATATAGAAAGAGAGGAAGAACAATGAGAGGGAGAGAGAGTAAAAAGAAAAAGAGGAAGAAGAAATAAGGAGAGAGAGAGAGAAGGTGCATAAAGTGGGGAAGAAGAAATGAAGGACGAAGAGTGAAAATGCAGAAAGAGAAGAATAAACAAGAGGTAGAGAGAGTGAAGATATAGAAAGAGAGGAAGAAGAAATAAGAGGGAGGGAGATTAAAGATGCAGAAAGAGAGGGAGGAATAAGATGCACGGAGAGTAAAGATGGAGAAAGAGAGGATAAAGAAATAAGAGGCAGAGAGAGGGGAAGTGAAAATGCAGAAAGACCCCTTTTTTGCATCTTTACTTTCTCTCTTAGAAGTAAAAGATGATGGCGAAGAAGAAAAAAAAGCTTGTAATAGCATAAGGATCTTCTACCCACAAAGAATGTAAACTGCATGAATTATCAAGAGATACAATTTTATTTTACCTATATTTTAATTAGAAGATCTTGAGAAAAGACATTTTAATGCAAAGGCGCCCAGAGAAACGCTAAGATATAAAAATAAAAATAGTGAACGATGCCAGTGTTCAGAAATCTTTGGATTTCAAATTAGAAATATCTGAAAAAAAAAGCGTATTAAATGTTAGGAAGATATTAATACTGGAGAAAATATTAAAACCTTATAGCATTTGGATATTCAGACCTTAGATTCGTAATACTGGACTCCTGGATTTGATACACACATGGCCAATTGTGTTCCGATAAAGAATTAATTTCCCGAAAGAACTTGATGAGGTTATAATTGCTTCTACTCTTTTAAAAATATATTAAGTTCCTTCATACGAACGACATTCCTTGGTTTTGCCTATTCTAAACTTCACGGCTAGGATCCGCCATGACACTTACATTCCTTTCGTGATCCATTGGCGAAATGTCAGTTCCTCACGAACAACTTCTTTCAGCGAAACACTGCTCGGTAGAAAACGACTAGCTCATGAAATAAAATATAAATAAAATCCACTTCATCCTTATTACGAAAGATTTGGATCATTATTGTTGTTTTTTTTTTCTCTCTTGAAAATCAATCCAAATAAATAAAATAAAATAAAGTGTAATTGTGGTCAGGTACAATTACTCAATAAGCGATAAACCCGTTTAACAACCAGGTTGTAGGAATGTAATTGGTCGTTAAGTGAGAAGTTTTGTTTTTTTTATTTCATTTTAATGCTGAATTTGCGAATTAATTATTTCCATTATGCAAAGTGATTATGTTTTTTTTTTTAATCAATACACTCCAAGAAAGGTGATAATGTCACTAAGAAACAAAGGACTACTGCCAGTGAAAAAGAATAAAAAAAAATTTTAGAAGGAACCGACATCATCTTTCCTTGTGCAAAAATGGATCAATGGTTGCTTTATAGAATTGCAGATTAATCGTTAAGCAAGCGTGATTTTATAATAAAATACATCTTTTATTCATTTCCGTGTTTTCGTAATAAATAATGGCTTCTTTTCATGACGGCGTTTATATCAAAATATCTTCTTTTATGTATAGGGTCCATCCTTGCTATCACGCTTAGGATTGAACCAAGATGGCTACACCCTATGTCAAACCCATTGTAGCGAACAACCTTAATTCCACTCGATCAGCTTCTTGTCGTGAAGCACTACTTTATAGAACCGACTCCCAAAAGGATGTTTACCCAGGTCATTATAACCTTAAACTGTTTAAATCTAAAGTTAACCTCTATCGGGGAAACATTCTCTTCAGAGTCTGGACAGTGGTTCGTGGGAAGAAGGTATTCGAGTTCAACTTACCTCTTGCCGATGAGCCAAAGGTATGTGGGTGGTTTCCTACAATAGAAGTGGCGAGGTGAGTCCTAGCAGTCAACGTTAGATCTGCAGGAACTAAGGAATGTATTCTCCCCCCGCCAAAAAAAAACCAGGAATATTAGAACAATGAGAAGATGTTAGATTCTGGACTGATTCCACACTGTTGCAGGCTGTTGTTTGTTTGTTGACAAAGAGATAGATTCATATCTTTTCTCTTGACAGGAATTCGAACCCCGCACTCCTATTTGTATGAGAAATCGGAGAGCTGAGTTCGAATTCTAGGCGAGTTCGTTGTTTTCAGATACACGCAAAAATACTAGGAAAACATGTAAACATTTTGGCGAATAGAACTGCTTAGTTATATTTTTATCTCGCCAAGAGAAGACAACAGAAGAGTTCAAACAAAATGGCTATTTTTGTAGAGATGTTATAACATGTTTATGTTATAATTTTTGAATAAATATTTTCTCTACTTTTTATTTAGCACTCTTTTAAGAATAGCGTTTTTTGTTTATTGGAATCAATCCTATACATGCATATATATATATATATATATATATATATATAGAGAGAGAGAGAGAGAGAGAGAGAGAAAGAAAGGCGGGGGAGAGATCATCATTCAAGCTAGAATCAAAAGAAAGAATAATTATCTAATTGTAAACAGGAAAATATTTCAAAAAGCCAAATCTTTTTTTACCATAGTGATATCTGCAAACGGTGCCAGGAGAAAAAGTTAACAATAATAAAATTTGCAGACTAAATATTCTACATAATCTTATATTTAACTGAATGTGTGTGTGTGTTTTTTTTTTATGTCTGAGTTTATAGGAATATTTTATTTTCCAAACACGGTCACCACACAGGGGCCGCATTCCTAGTGAATGTTATAAGAGTGCTGGCCAAAGATTTGAAATCCAACGAAACTCGTATAAAAGAGAGATTGCTGCTCAAATACATATACATATATATATATATATATATATATATATATATATATATATATATATATATATATATATATATATATATATATATAAAAGGTAGATGGGAATTTCTCCAACTAACTTAATTCCCTGAATCTTTTCACAGGAACACAAATGTTCACTCTCTATGTGTAATTGGATGAAAAGATGCTTTTCTCTAATCTTATTTGATTCATATATATATATATATATATATATATATATATATATATATATATATATATTATATATATATATATAAATGTGTATGTGACTGTGTATTCTGATATGACATTTACAAATTCCTGTAAAATCTCCTGTAAAATTACTGTCCCTTTTTTTTTTTTAAATTCGAAATAAAGTTTCTATTTTTGTCTAAAACTAGTTTCCAAATTTACTACTTGCCCTATTTTGACGGTCGATCGTTCCAACTTTGCTGTTATCAGTCACATCATCTGTCTGCAGAATTGGCGAGAAGACGAATCCTTTCTTAAGACACCCATCGTTCCTGTCACTCAAATCTGCCATTTACTTTAATTTCTCTATTTTTATTTCAATAAAATATATATGAACACGCACCGACACACACACACACAAATGACACATATATATATATATATATATATATATATATATATATTAATCTAAACGTTATTTTAGTGGATACCCGTATTTAAGTAGAAGTCCTGTTTTCTTTATAAACAGTATTGTATTATGATGCATTATTTACATTAATCGGACAGTTATCCTCGTCTTCATTGCCGTATTCACAACGTTTCGGCCGTTGTACACTCCCTCTCATTTCACGTGACTGGAATGTCGAACCGAACCCTTTATTTCGTCCACCGAGGTAGATTGTTCTAGCTCCACGTGCCATGCCTCTTCCGGGTGTCTCACTTATTTCCCTTTAACTCACGTAGAAATTGAACAATGAAGATGAAGAATACAGTTCGAATAATATAAATTATGCAAGTAATCATAATGCCTCATCTGGGTGATAAAGACAGATAGTATGTATTATGTCTAGCTGCCTTCTTTTATTAAATATGGAATATATATATATGTTTATATATATATATATATATATATATATATATATATATATATATATATATATATACTATACTGTACTGATGCGGCATTCACCCTGGGCGGATTGAGCCGGCTTCTTCCTGTTATAAGAAGAAGATTCTTGGGATAAATTACAGAAGTAGGGTACCCAGGCCTACTCGAATAACGTTCTTGCTTGCCGCGGGGTTCCCACAGACGCAGAGACAGGAACGACCAGAAGCCGCCGGTTACCGATGCAGACGCTCCTTGGATTTTCACCAGAGCCCTTGTTAGCCGGCGTGTGTGAACCTGTCCGCCTTTGGTGGCCCTACCAGGAACGAAGTTCCGGGCGGCATAGCTCTGACACTACCGTTTACACCCCCCCACCGACTGTGAGGTAAGGGTTGGACTATATATATATATATATATATATTTTTTTATATATATATATATATATATATATATATTTTCTATATATATATATATATATATATATTTTTTATATATATATATATATATATATTTTTCTATATATATATATATATATATATATATATATATATTTTTATATATATATATATATATATATATATATATATATATAAATATGACAATATTACCTGAGAATGACCTGAAAAGTGCCTGAAAGCAATACTACGTGTTGACCCATGCCTTATGAGTGAAGTCGAGTAGAGGAACGCTAGCTGTAAGTCGCAAGTCATTGTGACCGAGTGTTTGAGGTTGGTGGTGTTGATCTCGCTAAATAATTGCTCTCTCTTAGAAATTGTAACTATATTCTGCTCAGCATAGTTGCAGTATGGTTTATACTGCAACTATGCTGAGGTGGGCTCTAAAATGTTGAACGAACACACATATGCCTGAGCAAGCGTCTGCAATAAGGATTGGTTAGCCGCACTAGTAGACAGGTATCCTCGAATACATGTAGCCAGCTATTATATATATATATATATATATATATATATATATATATATATATATATATATATATTATATATTGATTTGTGTGTATTATTTAAATGTTATTTTTTTAGTGTATACTTGTGCTTGAGAAGACGCCAATTTTATTCATTAAAGAGTATATTTATTTATTTTCATCTACAGACTTGAATTTCCAGAAATCTTATTAAGAAAAATCTTTTGCCCTTCGGGGGGAATCGAAGCTGTGTCCCGCAGGGCAGAGGGCCCCATCGTTTAGCCCGTAGCGCATGGCCACGATGTAGCAGACTTTCAGGCCAATTTCATGCTTTCAAGCGAAATTTCTCCTATCATAGTATTATATAGGACTAAAGTGTCGCTACCGACACCGGAGTTTGAACACAGATCACCAGAGAGTAAACACAGATGATCCCATTTACAATAAGTAGGTCACGTGATCTGAAAGGACTTGTATATATAGGAATTAGTGTGGGGTCTAAACTATCACCATTTCTATTCTATTACTATACGGATCGCTATTTCTATTCTATCCTCTATTACAATTCGGATCGCTATTTCTATTCTATCCTCTATTACAATTCGGATCGCTATTCTCTACTCTATTCACTATACTATTTCTCTATTCAGATCGCTATTCGGTGATGACTATTCGAGCGAGTATTATTGAGCAAGTAATATTAGTGCGAGTGTTATTCGAAGGCATCGGGCAATTGTATTATTCAACGGCGTTACTATAGTTTTATCTGCGATTACAAAGTCTCTACTACAATGAGCATTACGAAAGGGACAACCAATATTCGTTGGTATTACAAAGGTGACAAAGAGTATTGTTTGACATCACAAAACATAGATCTCTCGAAATTTTTCATATCTGCGCCTTTGTTTTATATTCGAATGTAAAGACAATTTTTTAGAATGGATTTTCTACCAATCGGAGAGTTTTTTTTATAACTTTAAATGTTATTTTTAGTGGATAATGAAACATCGACTTCGAATCTCGCCATGATCATTATGTGAAATTCAGACAGTAATCCCGACTTCTTAAATTTATACTCGCACAACAGATTTTAATTGGCGGAGTAGATAATGGCTGCTTCAGTTACTGCTAGGCAGTAACTACTTATTTAAGACGTTGCATACTAAGTGTTATGAGGTTCACCCCTTTTTCATATAAGTGGACTCGACCAGAGTGTTACTTGGACTGCTGCCGTTAAATACCCAGAATCAGTCAGAATATAGAGAGTGAGCAGAGATAGTAAGAAGACTGAGATTGAGAGAGAGTAGAGATTGAGAGTAAGAAGACTGAGATTGTGATTGAGTTGGAGGTAGAGTAATAGTGTGAGGTAACCTCTTGTAAAAGTCAGTTACAAGCACGTAGACTCTAAGGAAGTCCTACTTCGAGACTTTATATATCTATATGTTATTGCTACTAACCGTGTTCCTGGATTTACTAACAATATTACCCTTTGTATTATTGTGTAAATACATTTTATTTCTTATATTTAATTCTTGCGTTTGTCATTCATTGGAGACCGAATTTCATCTCGGAATCCACAACACTAAGAAAGACAATATTCGGAAAATGCTATTGTACAACCAGCATCATACTATGCAGATGTTAAGAATTTCATGTCTCTTCGTTTATTTTGAAAGCAAGATGAAAACTTCTTGGTCATATTTTGCAAATTGACCCAGGATGCTCAGCTAACAAAGCTATGGAGTTTTAATTTGAAAAGACCGACTTTAAAAAGTTCAGAGATCATCCAAAAACCCCCATAGTCACAATGCTGAACCGAAACATTCTAAGAACATGGCAGAAAGATCCCACTTTTCCTTTGGAGAAGTTTACAATCAAGGAAGATCTGCAACGGATCAGCAAACTCGCAGAGGACAGAGATGGTTGACAAAATATTGTCGAATCAGTAGACAATGTCAATGAAGATGGGAGAATCTATTAATTCATGACCTCAATTCAAAACAGCTTTGATGATAATGATGATGGGTTGATAAGCCGTAAAAAACGAATCAATCAATCAAATACTGACTAAACACACATGCTTGTCTTTTAGATTTATTTACATTCTCTCGAATATATATGTATAGAAAATACTGTGTACAAAAAGTGAGTGATCAGTTTATACAATGACTTTAATATAGAATTGACCACATACTTTATGTCCTCATTATAATTTCTTGTTTGATTATCAAATTGTAATTAGCTGTGAATCCACATCTTCCTTCCCAGCTATGGGTTAATTAGTAAGTCTTGTATCACAAAGTCATTATTATCTCAAGAAACATTCTTACAATCTAAAAATATTTTTCTGGCTTTAAATAACCTGCAAAGTATTGATAAGTATTGATAAACTGTAGAAAACGAATCAATCAGTTAATAAACATTTCTTTTCTGTTGGTGTTTATTATATTGCACTGGGTGTATACTAGTGTTGTGGAAATCTACTAATCTTTTTGAGTTATTTCGCCTTCTTTCTTATGAAACAGCCCTAAAACGATAGAGAATAAAGTCATGTATAGCCACATATGTATTGAATGAAGTTTTGATTATGACAAACAGATGGATAGATAGGTAGAAACAGAACAAATACCCCATTCGTGAGCATCTTACAGCATGGAATTACTATTATGGCCATGATATAAAAGAAGCCTTCACACTAAGTATTTGGTTTTAAAATTATTTGGATCCCACAAAAGTGCAATAACATTTTAGTGCCAACTATTCCACTAGTGGAACATATTTTAAGACCATTTTTGTTGTGAAGACCAGACGAGCAGTCATCGTGATTATTTTATTGTTATCTATAATACAGTGTATCTGTTTATATCTCTTATGAGTATTTACATTATTCGGACTGTTACCCTAATCTTCATTGTCATATTTCCAACGTTTCGGCCTTTGTGCAATTGTTCTTCTTTTCAGAAATTTTATATCATCGACCAACCCTTTATGAAGTTTCCCACCGGTCTTTAGTAAATTCTAGTTCCACGTGCCATGCCTCTTCCGGATATCTCAGTTATTTCCCTTTAACTCAATTCTCCAAGTTCTGGTTCCATGTGGACACATGGCCCAGTGGATAAAGACGTTGTTTAGATCCAGTGACTAGACCCAAAGAATTGTGATTTCAGTACCAAGGCACATTAGTGGTGAATGAAAACTTGGGGAGTTAAGTTAAAAGGTAAATAACTGAGACATCCGAAAGAGGCATGGGACGTGAAACTAGAACATTTTATCCCGGTGGATGAAATAAAATAGTTCAGAAAAGAAATTCCAATCACCTGTTGAAGGCCGGAGCATGTTTATTTTAAACGTTGTGAATATGGCAGTGAAGATGAGGATAAGAATCCGAATAATTTAAATAATACTGTATCTATCGTGCTTTTTTTCTTCTTTTTTAATCATTTCACCCCAAGCAAGGCAATAATGTCACTATGACACAAGAAATTACTGAGACATAGAGAATAAGAGAAAAAAAATCTAATATGGAGAGAGGACAAATAAAGAACAGGAAAATAAAAGGTAACGATTGACATTGCATTTAAATTTTTGAAGATCATTGCTGATTGGGAAGCAAGAAGCCGAAAGAGATTTCCACAAGTGAGAAGTGCGATAGAATAAACTGTTAGCATAGCACTTACGGTTACATCTAGCCATTTCGACTGTAAAATGATGAGATAAATTTTGTCAAACTAATACCGCGCTTAAATTCATAAAAACTAGATCTGATTGAGGAAAGTTTATCAGAACAATTACCATAAAAATATTTATAGAAAATAAAAAAAGGAAGCGTCGTTACGGCGGTGGGAAAAGGACTGAAGCCGATATGCTAGGTCAGGACCAATAACATTGCAGATTCTTCTTCATATTTTATCAAGAATCTCTAAATACATAGCAGAAGCAGAACTTATATGTAGAGTAACAGCATTCGCGTTCACAGGTGATTGTCTATTTAGGTGACATCAACAGTGATATCAAAATGGCCGCTGAATTTTGTCTAATCTCTATAATGTTTAGTTTTCTTTGTGAATTACATTTGCTTTTTAATGTTTATACAGTTACACTGGTTGAACAAAAAGAAAAAAATAATAGTGATAAAACAAAAAGCTAAACAAAAGAAAAGATTTCTAAATTAATCTTTACGGCGACAAAAAAACAAAAAAAAAAGTCAAACGACAAAAAAAGTACACGTACAAGTTCTGATTTCAATCAGACGTCAATTTTAGTGAATTTATTATTGTTATTATTATTATTATTGTTGTTGTTGCTGCTGTTGTTATTGTTAATCATTAATCAAGGCAAGAACAGTTACAAAAACGTTTTTACCATATGGCGATTATAGATACACATATATTAAATGACTCTATTGAGATAACTTCAAAACTTTTATGAGTTGTCTTATCTATCTATCTAATCCCAATCTGTTTATCTTTCCAATCTATTTATCTTTCTATCTCTATCTTTCCCTCACACTATCTATCTATCTATCTATCTCTCTTTCTATCTATCTATCTATCCGTCTATCCATCTATCTATCTATCTATCTATCTATCTAAAATTATCTCTCTCTATATATATATACATACAAGTGTGTTCATATATCTATCTATCTATCTATCTATCTATCTATCTATATATATATATATATATATATATTTATGTGTGTGTGTGTGTGTGTGAACAGTATTTATAGACAGATATATATATATATATATATATATATTGTTTATATCTATCTATCTACCTTATATTATATATATATATATATATACCTATATATATATATATATATATATATATATATATATATATATATATATATATATATACAAGTCTGTTCCTATCTATCTATGTTTGTGTTCCTTCCTATCCGCCTATGTAAAAATATTCAACCCGCTCGTAAAAAAATGAGACAGCATAAAAAGAAAAAAAAGTTGTTTTTCTGTACAGTTTGTATAAAATGAGCCGAAAAACTTTACCCACTGCAGCCACCTAACTATATATGTATGTGACCGTCTGTGCTTTTTACAATCTGTGCACTGAAAAATCTCATTAGAAATCATTTTCAGGGAAATCAAATTGGATAGAAATACAAAATTTAATACGGGATATTTTGAAATGTATTCGCATGAGATCAATCAGGGAAAATCGGTACGAATAAAAATTCATACTTAGATTACCTTTTTTATTTTAAGTAATTGTTGAGCCAAGAAACACGAGTTGATAGCAAAGGTTTTGTTTTAGTTCAGAAATGTTTATTTCCATTAACATCGAATTGACAGTAGCCGGCATCTATCTATCTATCTATCTATCTATCTATCTATCTATCTATCTATCTATCTATTCCTGTCATATTTATCTATCTCACTTTCGAATGATCGATCTAAGTCTATTCATATCTATCTATCTATCTATTCTTGCCATATTTATCTATCTATTCTTGTCATATTTATCTATCTCACTTTCGATCGATCGATCTAAGTCTATTCATATCTATCTATCTATCTATCTATCTATCTTTTCTCTGTTCACATCTCTTTTTCCTTTACTTTTCCTTTTTGATTTTTTCCCATTTTTTTTATTTTTGTCAATCTTTCTTTCTTTCTTTCTTTCTTTCTTTTTGTCTTTCTATTCATTTTTCTTATTTTTCCTGTTGTATTTTTCTTTGTTCCTCTTCCTTTCTCCAGCTGTTAAATGTATTTGTCCCCAACATCGAATTACATATATTTCTGAGTCCATGTTGACACGCTCAATGAACTAAAAAAAAAAACTGGCTCGTTTCCTATCTGTTATTGTGAGTAGGACAAACCTTCAATGTGCCAAGCAGTCAACACCAAACTCTCACCCAGCCAAAAAACCGCTATGAATGCCCGAAAATCAATTTAATCTTGAAATAGCATAAAATGCATGAAACACGCCCACAGAATAAAAAGCAAACTTTAGAAGTTCTGCCAAATAAAAAAGTAATATTATTAAATATAGATAACATTCTGGAAACAATGAAAATAATGTAAAGACGATATCACAAATGGTAAGGGTAATATTAGCCATTTTCTTTATTTTCTTTGGCATTCATTGACGAAGAGCTTCATGGAGAAATCATTGTATTGTAATGATTATAGTAAGAACAGTAAGAAGATGATTACAGTAAGAACAGTAAGAAGATGTTGCTTTGCTCTAAATAAAATTATGGTATATTTAGCTCAATGATTGTACCTTATAACTTCAATGTAGGAAATAGAAATGAAGATTTTAAATTCCCACTTCCCTTCTAGAGTTGTGCCATATTTCTTGTGAATAATGAGAATAAATACAGTGGAACCTCAGTTTACGAATTTAATTCGTTCCTGAAGCCCGTTCGTAGCTATAATTATTCGTAAACCGAAATTATTTTCCCAATATGAATCAATGTAAAATGCATAAATCCGTTCCTGGTCCCAAGATGATTGCTTATTTAAACTCTAACAGCAGTACCTTGTGCACAAGTTTATACACTAATCTAATGAAAATCGTTAAATCTAAGAAAAAAATAAATAAACCCAATACTAAAGAGATAAAATATAGACAAATACTTCAATTTTACCGTACCTGCATGTAGGAGAGTTGATGGCGTAAATAGAAAGGGAAGGAAAGAGATGTTATTGTTTGGAAAAGGAGAAGGAAAGACATGATCGTCTCTTTATTTATAAGAATAGTAGAGATCGTTGATTTTTGTCATATGAAACTGAGTAGGAAGAGACAATATCATCAACAATTGTTTTTCTCGTAAATTTCCTTTTTTCTTTATTAGTGTCATTGCTTAAATTCATGTAGTTGGAGCACCAGTGAAAGTAGCCCGTCAGTGTAATTGCCATGAAATTATTTGTAGAAAAGACAGAGGGAAGCCACATCACGTCTGTGACAAAATGACTGTATTCGAGGTGCCAGGTCAGGACCTATTAGATTGCATATCCGTCTTTAGATTTTGTCGGGAAATGTGAGATAAACAGTGAGGGCACTAGACCATATATGGTAATAGTATGAAAACCATACGCTCTATTTTATTACATCTGACAGTCCTTTATTTCTTCTCGCTTTTCTTCCTTACCCTGTATAAAAAGTTCTTTAGTTTTGTTTCTATGTCTTCGATAAACAGTGTTATCTGCACATCTTATATTGATAATGTTGGGATCAAGTAAATGGTTGAATAAAAACAAAACAAATGTTGCAGACATACCATATATTAAACAGTAAATTACAAGAGGATTTTATTACATTGACTAGTGATTGTGTGTCATACACCCGGCGATTAATCTATTCGACCACGAGGGATGTATGCAACACAAGGCCGAGTTTAGCGTGGGTTCTCCGAGCCCGTAGGCTCGGCAAGAAAATATTCCAGTAGAACACGCATAAATGGGTTCCGGGCCTGTCTACCTCCCCGGACGAAACTTTACATTTGAAAAGCCTCGTCCGGTTCCTCTCTGCCCAAAGGCAGAAAGTTCGACAATTGCGAACAGCTACAACCACTTCTTAACAATCTATTCGACTGTTAATATTTAACAGCCGACCTCCACGATATATGTGGCACAAGGCCTAGTTTACCGTGGGTTCTCTGAGCCCCTAGGCTCGGTCAAAAATATTCCCGTAGATCCCGCATAAGCGTGTCCGGACTTGTCTCCCCGCCCCTTCGGCAAAGCCCCGTCCGGGTTCATCTCTGCTCAAGGCAGAGAGTTCGACAGCACAGTGCGAACGATCATTCGACCTGAATGTTCATTTAGCCCAACGAGGGATGTATGTGGTACAAGGCCGAGCTTTCCTTGGGTTCTCCGAGCCCGTAGGCACGGCCAAAAATATTCCGTTAGAACCCGCATAAACAGATTCAGGGACTGTCTACCTCTCCGGACGAAACTCTGCCCTGCGGCGAAGCATCGTCCGAGTTCCTCTCTGCCTCGGCAGAGAATTTGACAGTTGATCAATCTGTGCGACTGTTTCCCCAAGTCCTTCTCTCCTACTAATCTTATAGTAGACAGAAGAGTCCAATATAGACTCTTCAGTGGGAGGATACCACAACAGTTAATAACAGCTTCTTTACCTATAAATGGTGAAAATACCCGATGAGAAGGCACAACCTTGTTTGAAGCTACTTTCTATCTTTGTGTATCTCTTCCTTTTCTGCCTGTATGCTTTTAAAACATTGGTTCCTTTAGCTATCAGTCAAACCACGTCAATTAATGACCTTTATTATCAAGAAGCTATCATAATTTTGGGAGGCACTCCGGAGTAATGGCTAGCGTCTCGGATTGAGGAATCAGGAGGGAGGGGGTCGAATTCGAATTCCAATCAGATCCATTACCTTCACTTAAGTACCCTTGGAAAAGGTATGAATCCTCTTCTTCAACCAGTAGGTCTCCTATGTAGACTATATCACAAATGCTGCAGATATCATCAGATATGTAATAGGCCCATTGGAAAACCATATAATCACAGCCAAGAAAAGAAAGTTGAAATGTAATGGACATGTCATAAGAGCCAAAATTCTTTCCGCTGCTATTTTACAAGGTATCATCTTACACAGCTGGAGAAGAGGTAAACAGGGAAAAAACGAAAAAAGACAACGTCATTGAGAAAACTGGAAAATTTTGTAGAGATGCACAAACATTGAACGATGACAAATGGAGGAAGTTGGTCAGATAGTAAGATGCGCCGCTACCCTACGGCCACCCCCGTTCATAGGACTAATAATATTAATGATAGTAAATTTATTGTACATATTAACAGCAACCTGAAATACAGTCTTAATTGCTAATAAATGTGGCTAAGCTCTTAGGAAGCATGGCATTGTATTTGATGAACGGAGATTAAATTATCTTTTTATGTGAAGATGAAGAAGAGCAGATTGATGTTCTCAGTTAAGGTATCAGCCTTTTTATGTTCAGTAAGCAATTGCATTCAACAGGAAATTATGCATTGTTGACTATATTTGCGCATGCGTGACGTGGATAAAAATTGCGGTCATGAAATTCAGATGAACTTTACTGTGACAGCTTATTTCCATTAGCTTTCGGTTTGGGATTGAGTAAAAACATACATTTCAGTTTGAAGTTGTAATTTCCTTAATTTTCCACGGGAAATTTGAAAGAAATTCAGATTCGCCATTTCTTTTCGATTTTTTAAAATTATTTGTTCGTTTTCATCTGATTGATACGAATATCTGTTTTAGCTTTTAGATCAAGGGTCGGCAACCGCGAAGGCATTTTGACCGGCCCGCGAAGGCATTTTGACCGGCCCGAGAGCCTGATTATTTTATGAATCTATTTTTTACATGAGAGACGAGGCTTTCGAATTCGACAAATCTGCTAGTGTTCATGAGACTTATTTTACTCAACCGAATGCGAATACTATGACCGCAAAAACACGATCAAAACCCAATTACCTCCCTTGGCTAAAAATTAAAATAAACATAAAAAAAAACTGAGAGCCGATTTGACCGACCGACCGGCGACAGCTTCAAAGGACAATGTTGTCTCAGTCGGATTTCATTCCTCCAACAGCAACCCCCATCGCAGCGAGGTAGCAGAAATCTAAAGACAGTTAAACATACGCGCGCATTATACATACATGCCTCATAAATGT
This sequence comes from Acanthosepion pharaonis, assembly GCA_903632075.3. NCBI lineage: Eukaryota > Metazoa > Mollusca > Cephalopoda > Sepiida > Sepiidae > Acanthosepion > Acanthosepion pharaonis. The sequence continues at coordinate 1,247 of CAHIKZ030002106.1, read as the reverse complement.
GGGGATGATACCGCATGTGTACGTATGTAAGTGTATATGTTTGCAACTATTTGTACTCGTATGTATGGGTATATGTGCTTCGTTTTTGCTTTGATGTGTGTGTGTGTGGTTCGTTTGTGGAACAATTTTCAATAACAGTTTCCAACCTAAACGTCATAATTTCATCCATTTCACTTCGGTTGATTTTTTTCATTTTGAAAGTATTTTGACGTTCCTTGAGGAAAAAGTAATTTTTTGTTAGGTGTTTTTTTTAATTTTAGATTTTCTTTTGTTTTTCTGATTTCTTAATGTTTATTTTCATTATGGTTTTAAATATTTAGTTTGACAGCGGTCTGCATATGTAAGTGTCCTTAATTTTTCATTAATGGCCTTCGTCCGGCCCGCGACCCGTCACTACATCACGATCCGGCCCGCAAGGTCGATTGAGTTGCCGACCTCTGGTTTAGATGAACAAACTTCCCAGTAAATGAATTGATGAGTTTAAAATATGGAAGAAAACCATGATAATAATGAAAAAACAAAAAACAAAACAAAACAAAAAAAAATACAAAACAAAAGGCAGAGTACAAGGATTCTTAAAATCTCTTGTGTTCTCAGCTATCGGGCGTAGATAATGTTAGCTGGAAAGACAAAATAACGGTAGGATACTTTCCTATCAAAAATCGACAGAAGCAGAAAATCACTAAATCTAAAAAGAGCACCAACTAAAACTCAAACATACGACGCCATATTAATAGAAGAACTTGCTTATCAATACTCCATGGTTTAAATTAACGGAGCTTAACATCTTGAGAGGATCAAACACAGTTCATTATAGAGATGATTTACTAGCTTCAAGAAAATTTTATATACTGGCCGACTATTCTTGCTTGATAAAATTTCTGAACTTGGAATTGTTTTCGCCACCATTCTTTCTCCTGTTGTTCTTAATTTTTATTGAAAGCATGCCTCCCAAGTCCACTATTTGGTGAGGGCGATGGATTGGCCGTTGATCCCCACACCACCAGGTCGATGCTTGGACTTAAGGTAAGCTGTACATTCACTTGTTAACATGAGGAAGAAAACGGACAAACACTCGCTGCCATGTATGTTGGGGCATTTATTATGACATAGCAATAACTCCAGATATCCTTATTTTCTTCAATTACTTTTTAGAATAGACAATGGGACTTAGTCTAAGTTAAAACTTAAAACTTAATGTTGCGAAAGGTTAAATGCAAGTGTCAGCCAGGACTCTTTGCAAATTA
>CAHIKZ030002105.1:330000-340933 GCA_903632075.3 Acanthosepion pharaonis | reverse complement strand
AAAGGAAATAAAATAGTATGCTTACCTACCATGATTTGAAAAGGAGAAAAAAATCAACGAAAAATATAATTCAAAGAAATTTCTAATCATTTTTAGATTGCAAACAACTAAAGCTTGCAAAAAATGAACCATGAAAAATGTAAAACAATTCTAGGAGTTGCCAGCTTACTAATTTCTATCAAAAGATGTTTTGCATACTAGTATTCGTATTCACAAAATTTTTTGCACCTGAAAACAGATTGAAAAGGATAAAGAGAGGAAGATGAAAGTTTGCATTTGTGTATGCATCGTTGCATACACATACAAACCTTATTTTGAAGATGAAAACTGGAAAGGCAGTAAGTTATCAGTCAAAATAAGTGATTTTTTTGTAAATATGAAAAAAAAATTCAAACTTTAAAACTAAAAGTAAATGTTAATTGTAGAGCAACATTGCGGCAAAGTAGTGAAAGAAAGCTCAGATGTACTGGAAGAGGAAGTTAAGAAGAGAGAATTAATTGAGATTGGGAGTGGGTAGAAAAAAAAGCACGTGGTAAGGCAACGTCAATGAAAGACCGGCCTGACCAAATAGATTAAATGCGCTGAATTGTAGGAGTGTAGGCCCGTTTCTGGCTGTGCAAATACCTCCCAGCCCTTGAGGAACCCATGTTGCTACCCATCCCAACCCAGAACTAGGACTCTGTCTGCTCAGCCACCACCCAACCCTCACTTGTCATGTCTGTAGTCCCAGATCAATAAACGAAAGGGAAAATAGGAGAGAAACACAATAATAATTCAGCATAGTGACGCATTATCTGCCCTTAACTTTTTTTCATGTGAAAATAGACAGCATAGCAGACAACATTACACTTTGTTTCTGATTTTTATTTTTATGCTATTTTTTAAAAAGCAAAAACACTTTCATCCAAACAAGATATCAAATCTATTTTCAATATATATATATATATATATATATATATATATATATATATATATATATATATATTATATATAAATTGATGGATGATACATTTTAGGTAAAAATTATAGAAAGAATAGAAGCAGATGTAATTTTGTTCTTTTAAGTATGCTTGGCACATATTCATTTACTTTCCTCTCACCACATTCCTTTTTCTTCTTTTCTACACCAGTATTTATCCTTTGTGTTAAGTCTGTTTTACTTGCTTGCCACCTTATCTCCCCCATCTTTTTCTCGCTTAATGACAATTTTTCTCATTCATTTTCACTTGTGCACACCTTTTTGTCAGTTTCTTTTTCTATCTCTCCACTCACTATTGCTATTTACTCGCCCCCCCCCTTTTCTGTTTTTATATTATTTCATTTTTACCAATACAGTAAAAGTCTAACTGCTTTTTGTTTGCATATTTTGATTTGATTACTCAAGTTCAAAATGTGTTTTTAAATAATTATTCTAGAAATTAAAATGTAAAAATACCCTAGGTACCATTAAATAAAATTGATGCTTCTTTTTCTAAAATGAAAGGAAAAAAATCACTATGCTTTGTTTTAAAAAAAACTGCCAAAAATCTGAATGAAATTTTCAGTGCTGATAACTGAATTGTGTATTGAATAGGTTATAACAGGTTGTATATTAGATATATATATATATATATATATATATATATTTTCAGTGTTAATAACTGAATTGTATACTGAATAGATTATATTAGGAATACTTTGTGAAAATATCGGGGGTGGGGGGTCTGTTTCACTCCTCCTTTACAATATCACATATAGACGTATTTTGTTTTTAAATATATAGTTATATATATCTGAAAATGTTATTTCAGTAAAAGAAAACAAAATTCATGCAACATCAAGTGTAAACATTGAAAATTATCCTGAATCTTACCAAAAATAATTTAATAAAACTAAAAATAAACTTTCTGACAATGCTTGCATAATTTAATAAAATATTATTTTATTTCAGATTGGGCAGAAAAACAAAACTTACACTTAATTTTTTTAAAATTTACTTCTAATTTTTTAATGTGATTTTAAAATTCATCCCATTGCTGTTCGCAATAACAGCTTTTTTTTTGTATCTTTATTAAAGACATGTTTGAAGAATTGAAAAATGTAAAGTTTATGACAATTTTTGAGCGTGAACCTTTTTTAAAAGTTTTTTTTTTCTTTTAATTTTAGCAATTGTTAGATTATTTTTTTGGACATAAGTTCAAATAAGAAATTCTGAATTACCTCCTTTAACTGTCTACTCTTCCTTGTTGGAGGGATATGATGATAATTCATTAACCTTTAATTTCAGAGTAATTTAAAAAAAAAAAAAAATGCTCATTGTATTCAAATAAATATTTTATGACAGCAAACAGGTAAGAAAATAAAAAAGTACCCTTTTCATTTTTAATAATTTTTTATTCTAATCTGTAAAAAATAAAATTATTCATCCTACAAAGAAGTTTCATAAAACCATATAAATAAGATAAGTATATTCTTAAATTATTGGTTATATAAGGTTAAAGATAATTTATTTTGAAACATGAATACAAATCTTTTTTATTATTGCACTGCTGGTGTTCTGTATATCTTTAATTTATCTTTTTAATTTTTCACATGATTTTAAAGTCAAGGATGAAATTAGAAAATCATTGTTGATGACCTATGATCTCATACTTCAATTTTATTGTCAAAAATAAGCATTACTTTACAATTTTTAAAATTGCTAAATGTCTTTTTGCAAAAATAAGATATTGGATTTTACTTTTAAAATTTGTTATTTACAAAATCCTATAAAAGGGATGGTAATTAATCTTTTTAAAAATATCTAAACCTTGTCTTTAAAAATTTTTCTTTTCATGTCTGAAATCGATAATGTCAAATAAAAATAAAACTGCTCATTTATTTCCCTTGCTCTTAGTGTTGTTTTTTTTTTTACTTCAAATAAGCCTGGTAGCTAAAATATTCTCCAAAATTAAAAATTTACCATATATATTCACATTATAGGTCATACTAGTAGTCTTTAGGTTTAGCATTGTCAAATGGGTATTTGACTCATGATACATTTTTTAACATAAATATAACTAATATTTGTTAAATATTCCATTCACCCTGATTTTATAAAATCAAATTTTGCTCTTGCTTATGTTCAAGCCCGGGTACTCACCAGGACTACTGATATACCACAGTCTACTTCAGATTCTCTATGATATCAAGTATATAGGTTTATAAAAGTTTTGGTGAAAAAATGCTGTTCAGGTTAATTATTTCTGAATGCTTATTACAAGGCATTTCCTTATCAAAATTATCTTTTATCCCTTCTTGGTTGGGTTGAGAAATTTTCAGCATCATCTCAAATCTTAAATCTTGGAATAGTAAATGTAGTCATGATATATCTTAGCTTTTTTTTTTTTTTTTAATATTCTACTCTCTGCCATTATTTCTTAGTTTTGTGTCCACTAATATCTCATGTTTAATTATTGCTTCTTTTTTCTTAAGATGAAATCAGAAATTATTAGATTGTTTTCTATCTCCTAATCCTGTTTTATCTTTAATATATGTAAGTGATTTGTTTTATATACATGAACTGAAAATCTGAAGTCATTTTTATGAGGATAATTAAAATGTCTCTGGTTCTTTAAAATCCTAAAAGAAAAAATGCTCTAATTCTATAAGTGGCAATGCTACCAGTATATACCTTGTTAAAGAACTGAAAGGAATTTAACACTTATAGAAAATGAATTGAATTTATGGAGACTATATCACTTATTCTTCATACAAATGGGATATTTTTGTTGCATTAGTAGAATAGCAGATAACAGAAAATTGATTATGATGGTATAATGGTATATTATCATTTATGTAGGTATACACTTCTTCTTTATATCATAATTTTCTTTAAGCCAAGTCTGACACATGGTCGCATTTATGTAATACCCATTCAAACTCTATACCAATGTCTTCCTGGAAACGTTGCCTACAAAAAACAAAATTTTTACTTTCATGATTTTATTGTTTAATTTTATTTTTCTATTTAAACCAGTCATTTTATTGATGAACTTATGATTATTTCATGAATTTATTCCACTTTGTTATCAAAATAAACCATGAAATATTTTTTACTATAACTGCTTATCAACTACAGAAAGGATTTCATCTACGTTAACACAAAAAAATAGAAGAAAAAACACAACTGACAAAGAGTCATAATGACAAAAATAACTTATAACATCATAAAGTTATAAGATTAACTTTGATTTTATTGAAACAGATATTGTTTTGCAAAGTTACATGTTTCTCCAGTAATTTCTCCCATTTTTTAATTATCTCTAATTATAACTTCGAAAAGACTTTAATCATAAAAAAAATCTTTCATTTAAGGGAAAAGATTTCTTTCTTAAGGCAAGGTTTTTAAGTATCTCTGTTTACCCTTGGGACATCATGAAGACCCATCATGATCTAGAACCAATCAGTCTACAAAATAATTTAAATGTATTAAGATATTCATCTTAGGAACATAGAAAATTACAAACTGATTCATATTGCGAAAATTAGTTTTCTTTGATTTTAAATCCTAACATATTCAGAATTAAAGAACAAGTATAAAAAAAAGCTTACAATTGATTTTTTCTTTTACTTCCTAAATTGTTTTTTTCTATGTAATATAAATTAAACACAGAAAAATTAGATAAAATGTAATGTATTAATGGTTGATTTTTAAAAAGTAATTATTAAGGGTAAAAAAAAATGAAAATCTTATATCCTCTTGTGATTAAAAACCAAACATTTTTTAAAAATATGAAATTGTAAAAGTATTTTCAATTTTTTAAATTCTACTAAAATTTAAACAAAAGATTGATTTTGAACCTTAATAAATTACTCTTAGATTGGACATTTAATTTTACAAAGTGTTAAAATTGGTTACATAAAAACAATCAATAAAAGAATAGTTATTCTACCTTAGTCTTAATTAAAGAAGAAAAAAGCTTAGAAAATATTTTAAATTATTTTATGATAATTTCAATACAAAATTTTCTTGTGGAAATTATAACAAAGCCATTTATTTTTCTAATTTTTTCACCATATAAATGTTACATGCTGAAAAAAATTAGAAAAATAAATAGTTTTGCTATAATTTTACCATTTCCATTAAATCATAGGAATATATATAAGTGACTGCTTTTGTATATCTTCATCACAAGCTATCTTGCAAGAATAACCAAGAAGTTACAGTAAAAACACTGAATAAAACTTGGATTGTGGAAAATATAAGGCTCTGTAGAAATCAACAAGACTTCTAATCCAGACTAAAACAAAGGTCTACCTTTTACATACATTCTTCCAGTTGTTTTATACAATTTAAATTGTATAATATGGATTCAGAATTACAAAAATCAAAGATCACAAGCTAATAGACAAAGTAAAAAAGGAGAGATGACATAATTATGTAATTATCAGCTAACTAAAACCAAACAGTAAATAAGCTTGCTCAAGATCATAGTAAATGATGGAAAATAAATCATATTAATTTGCAATCTGCCTCAAGTGAAAACTGTGACTAATGAATGAATAAATACTCAGTGAAGTGTTTCTTTGCCAGTCCTTTTCTTATGCAAAAGTGTCTTAATTAAAATGAAAAACTAAAATTCTCACAGCAAAAATAGCAAAATTGTCATTAAATTAAGACTAGTTGTACAGATTATTATAATGATGAACATTTCATCACATTTCTATTCTTGTATACATTTTACTTTTGTCATATAGCAGTTTTGTTTTTTTAAAATAAGTCAGAATTTTACAGACTCTTGTTAATCATTAGCAATAGCTACTATTGTGAAAGTTGATGGGAAAGGTCTTTGTCCAGCATTGCAAGACAAAGGCTTTTCCCATCACCTTCCATGATGACTGTGCTATTCTCTATCATGTCTTATTAACAAACTTCTTTTTGTTTCCTTGTTTTTTTCCTGCTGCATTTCCTGTCTATTGGGCATCAATCAAATTTTACTCCATCTGTTACTCTTTCTTCTTTGCTACGAGCTCACTTCCCTTCAGTTCTTGTTGCTTGGTCTGTCCTCAGATCCATGTTGATCTTCAAGAATGTTCTATAACATTTCTCTTTTTCTTGATCTCTGTGTGTGTTTATCATTTTTTCATGCAATTTTATTAATTTTGCATCTGTATATGTCATGAGTGATGCTATACATTCATTATACATTTTACATTTTAAGTATATTGGCAAGGTGCTTCTCATTACATCTATATTTATTAAATTTTATCAAATGTTATACATTATTTAATTTAATTTTATTTTAATGGTCTTCATTAATGTTACACCTGCTTGGTGGTCTTCATTAACGCTACACCTGGTTCATGGTCTTCATTAACATTACACCTGCTCGATGGTCTCATTACGTTACACCTGTTTGATGGTCTTCATTAACGTTACACCTGTTTGATGGTCTTCATTAACGTTACACCTGTTTGATGGTCTTCATTAACGTTACACCTGCTTGATGGTCTTCATTAAAACTACACCTGCTTGAAGTACATGTATTCCTGAAAGTCTTTTAGTTCTTTCTCTTCTGTTTTTAAGATCTTTTTTGAAATGTCACAATTGAAAATTAATTTTTGTTTTATTCCTGTTCATTCTGTAAAACCTACTTTGAGACTATTCAGGTTATTTAGAATTTAATTTACCTCTCTTTACTACACAGTAATTGTGTTCCTACTTATTGCATTATTAATGCTTATACCTAGGGGCTGAACCTACAAAGAAACAAAACAAAAGGAACGCCACTAAGGCTGGTTAGGGTAGCATGCAGCACCCACGTCTCCTCCAAGCAAAATGCCTTATACAAGATGTTTAAGTTATCAGTTCAACCAAGAATCTTAGTCATTTGGTAAAAGTTTGGAAAATGGATAAAGCTGATAACTTTTTAGCACCGCATCATATCTAAATAATCCTCTGAAGACAAATATTTAACCTTCATAACTCGGTAACTTTTCTGTTAATAAAGATCCTTATTTTATGCTAATTCTATTATGTAAATTAAATTTGATTAACACCCCATTTTTCTCTTCATATCTTAGTTTATAAAAATAGTCATTGATGAAGTTATTCATTTAACAGAAGCAAGTATAATTATTGGATTGTTACTAATTTCTTCAATAACAACTGCTAAAGCATGGAACTACTTTTTTCCATTAAATATAATGGACCACAATGTATATCTACTAGAGACTAGTAAACTTTCAGTATCTTCAAATTTTTTTTTCTTACTTTTAATTAAATTAAAACTTAACATATCATAATTGGACACCTATGATAAGTCCGGTCCCTATATTCATATAAATATGCATATTGCACTATGATAATAGCATGGGATTATACACCATGCCATTGCCATATGGATGATACAAATGTGATATCACTACAGTCATCTACATAGAAGGAAAATCCTTGAGACCATACTCCCATCATTCCACCTTGGTATGCTACTGCATCTAAAGAGGTCATGTGCCAAACACTTCACCTTTAAACTTTAATAGCATTTGACTTAAGGACTGTGCCATGCTCTTGTGACAAACATGCAGCATATTCCTAAATCTTGGTAGAGCCAAGCCATGATTAATTCTTACAGACAAATATTATTTTATTTTTATTGGTTTTATTTCTTGGCCATTAGCATCCCCCCAAAATTGATGGATAGGTGTTCCAACCTCACTGACTGCATCCTTATTTTCCCCAATCCATACTGTTTAATTGTTGCAAAATAATGATGAAAATGTGATAAAAAATGAACAGAAATAAGATGAATGAACATTACTTAAAAAAAATAATAAAGTGACAATATTTCGGCTAGAAAAATTTGTAGACTATTATATCTAATAATACTATTACAATAAAGAGCAACAAATGAGCACTAATCAAAAATTAATGACAAAGCTGCATGTAAAATATTTGGGGATAATAAATCTTGTTTATCTCATTGTTTCACAATTTCTACTCACTTTTAAAATGAACTGAGGATATATATAAAAAGAAATATTACTATTTACTACCCTGAGACCACATTATGATTTAGTCTTAGCCACCTTCCAGCCAGTTTGTATTGCCATAGACAAAAGACAGTGAGAATTATTTTGGCCCTTTTCTCCTTAAAGTTTGAAATTATCTTCTCATGTCAAATTTAATTAAGAGAAGTACAAATAAACCAATAAACAAAAAATCACTTGCCCACCTCAACCTTTCTTTCTCCCGTAATTTTAGTATTAGTACCAATTACTGTTGTGTAAAATTATTTAATGTCATTTTTTCATCTAAACAGACATGCATATTGCACCAATGTAATAGTAAATGGAAACTTTTAGATTATTGCAAAACTGTCTTTGAATATAAGAATTAAAGCTCTTTCCTGCTGTCCCATCACCAGTTATTTCAACTCTTATCACTAATATAATATATTCTTATCAGTTATATAAATTGATAAGGCACCTCATGTTGCATAAGTGGTTGAATAATTAGGTAGTTCTTGGAAATAGCTGGTATGTCCATAGTCAGTTATGTCTGTATTTTAGAAATAATAATTTGACTTAATATTAAGAGTTTCTGTTTAAAATTTAAAAAGCAAGATTCTGTATAATAAATTTTTTATGGTTATTTTGTGGTATAAATTTCCTCTTGTTGAAATAATTGCTCTTTGTTTACCAACTTCAAAAGTTACAAATTTGCCTGTCTGTTTATGAACAACCTGCAAGGTTTTCTGTCTGCCAAGCATCTGAACTAGAACACCCTTGGGCCCTACCCTGTCCTCACCTGTATGTGCAGAAATGGCTTTTTACCTAGGCTTCTCAACCACAAGTTTGCTTTTCTATAAAATGTTGAATCAGTAAATGATAGTCATTGACATGTTTTCAGAGCCACTAAGGGTTCTAAGATGTCTGTCAACTGCCACCAGTTTGGTAAATGAATGGTTTTTGATATTTTACCTTTTGCGTTTTAAAGGCCAAAGGTTTTTCTCTTTTAAAACAGAAAAAAATATTTTTAAAGAAAATTTTTGTTTTATGTGTGCATGTACATGCAAAAAGTTAACGCGCACACATCAACAATTACACTTTTAGTGTATATTGTCCATACACAAGAGCTCTTCATTTATAGGTTCCATTTGTGAAATTTTTGCAAGTGTTCTATATAAGTTTTAAAATATCTAATTAAATTTTTAGTTTGAATTCAGTGTAAATGATAAATTTATTTATAAGGGATCCTCAATGGGTTAACAAAACAACTTACTGAAGTGGCTCTTCTCAATTGAATAATATTTAAATATTTTGTATTTATCCAAGAATTTTAGTAAAAAATCACAGTCAGACATGAGAATAAAGAGAAAACATTGTTGAAAAAAATGGATAAAACTAACTACTAACATACATTAAACTAAAAACCTCCAATAATACAAAATAAGAAAAATCTTTAACACACCAATGTTGTCTATGAATTTGTTTGCTCATTTAGATAATATCTCTCTAATAATATTCACTCAACATATACATTGGTTATAAGAACTATTCTACTATCATACAAATTAACTTGATATTTCTCTATAATAGCTTAAATTGTATAGAACCAAATGGAATAACAAAACACAGCAAAGAATCTTAATAGTACAAAAGTATCGTACCAGATAAACTGTAAAATATAGCTATAAATACTACAAGTCTTAATCATAAAAATCTCATTCAGTTTTGGAGCATACTAAATAAATTTCCTAACTCATAATATAAAAGAAAGAGAAAAACAATGTCACACCACTACAGACAAATGAAAACATACTTGGAAAAAAAATACTTCATGACACCCACTGGCATGTGAAGAAACAAAATGTGAAAACTACCAAAGAAAACAATGTATACACCTTGGTACAAACTTATAACACAAAAACAAAGCTCTTTAATAATGGCTTATCAGTCAGTCAGTTATGTGCCATGTGTGATACATCCTTAGGTGATCATGTATCTTTCAATATATGACTGACGAGGCAGATTTTTTCACACCGTGAATTGTCATTTCTTTCTGCAGTAGACCAGTTGCCATCCAAAGCTATAGAACCCAGTGTGTCCTACTATTTACCCATAGCTGGTGGGAGGAGAAGAGGATTAATACCTTTCCCAAGTGTATTAGCATGTAAGTGAATGTAATGTATTTGACTGGAATTATTATTCCACTGTAAATGGCCAAAAACACTCAGAAGACATTGAACAATTAAGGTAAACTAGGTAAATGGTCTGAAACAGAAAAATTAAATAAAAATTATTTAATGGATTTTGTTGTTCCAAATCTGTATAAATGAAATATTGCTGTGCAAATATATATAGTTTAAAAATTAAGTACAAAGTTTATTCTTAAATATTAAATTCAATAAAAAATATGAAACATTGTTAAAAATTAATCAAGACTGACATGTTGTACAATGTAGATTCAGTAAAATTTGGTCAACTTTCTAAAATTGAAAATAAAAATGATTCATAATTTCTCTTTTTTTTTTCTTGGCAGGTGATATATTGTAAATTTTACCAAATTCATGAATATAGAGTCAATTGAATTTTTTTTTTTTCAAAATGTTCTTAAATTGATAAAAGGATATAGAAAGGGTTTTCTTTTGGTGGATTTTTACATCCCAAATGAGTTATTTAAAAAAAAAATCTTCTTACACACAAATACCTTCAAACACACTCTTCTGTTTTATTTCAAATTTTGAACAATTCGGATAATCTCTCATTTAACCATCATTATCTAATTTTTTCTGCAATATTTTTATTATATTTTATATAATTATTTTAAAAGCAAAAATGTCAACATAACTATGTATAAACTTGGAAATCAGTTATGTTGATTAGCTTTCCAATGAAAATCACAATAAATTAGCTGCTAATTAATATTACTATTATTATAGAGATTTATTTGGCTAATTTAGATTTACAA